>RAOY01000015.1:66683-157578 GCA_009806085.1 Neurospora cerealis
TTTTTGTGGTGGGGGGGGGGGGGGGGGGGGGGGGGGGGGCATGTATTGTACGTTACCTCTAACCCTATCGAACTCGCCTTTCTACTTTTGCAACAGCATCCCACACCAGGAACTGTAATGATGTAAGCTCGATGATGTGGTAGTTGCTCTTGTTATGACTAACAATATGGATAGGAAAATGCGCTTTATCAGTCTCCGACTTTAAAGAAAGCTAGAACGGGATATCCAGAGGGAATAAGCATACAGAGGCAAGTTATCATGGTTACTGAGACTAGTAGCTCAGTCTGTCGATTATCGAAGGATCGTATTTTCCTGCTTGTCTTGATCTCTCAACTTCCGTGTATTGAAAAGGGTGCTCGCCTGTTGTTCTCAAACCAGAAATTCGCATGGGGAATACTCGAGGAACAATGTGCGTTTCCAGTCTTGCGGCGAACATGGTATTGGTCCGAGATGGACCTTATCCTGAGGGAGTGGATGTGTTCATTCGCAGTGCTGCCCCTTAAAAGCCGCTTCGAAGTTTGAACTCAGACCTGCTTGCAGTCATTCTCGATAGCAACGTGTGGCAGGGTTACATGCCCAATAACATCCCACACCAAACATTACCTCCATTATCTTATCATGGAACCCGGAGCCAACAGTCATATACAACCCGCAACCGATTCAAAGTTTGAATGAAGCCTGCCGCAATGTCCCATATGCCCAACCGGGGCGATTGCGCTCTATGTCCATATGATCCGCTATAATACATACAATTTCCAACACACGGGGAGGAGAGAGAGAGATGAGACTAACCCTTGCGCTATGCACCACTATGCACACACCCTGCCCTTTACCCCCCCTTTCCATTTCCTGCCTTGTTCAAGCCCGGCCCAGCCCAGTTTTCTTTATTTTTCTTCTTCCCTCTCTAGTTCGTACACATCCACCAGTCCGTGCCTGCTGTCCTTTTTGCTCTGTATTTACCCAAGGACACACACACATATTCTTGACAGTGTCTTCCGTTGCTGGCGAGAAAGACTCTGGTTTGTTTCTGTCGGCTCTCCGAAGATTAAAGTAATAGAGAAGGCTGGTTAGCTATGCGCTCTTTGCTTGAGGAGCAACGATAGCTAGAGAGTCGTGTGATGAAGGGGAACAGAAGATGTTTTTGTTTTCATTCTTCGTCTCCGCTTCAGTCAACCTCGTTGGTCTGGGGGGAGGGGAAGAACGTCCTCCTGGCGATCTAGAGACACGGCAATGTTAGCAAGGGTTGTTTCCGTTCGGACCACCAAAGGGACATGGCAACATACCGCCCAAGCACCGGCTATCGTCGCAACAATACCACCCGAGATCATCATGGGCTTCAGACCCCTGGTGCTCTTGAAGAGCATACCACTAAGCGCGCCGGCCAAGATTGAGTTGGCGGCATCGTGCTTGCCCCTCACGTAACCGATGCCGGCATTGATCAAGTTGTAGCAGATGGCGACGACACCGGCCGAGTTACCGAGGAAGGGACCGCGACGGGTGACGGCATTAAGGACGGAGTTGAGGCGCAGCTTGGGCGGCTGCCCGACCGATCTCTGGAGACCCTCTTTCAAACCCCATGCGCCTCCGAGAGTGAGGGCCGTCAGGTAGGTGATGCCGGTTCCGTAGCAGAGGTCGTCGGTGAAGCCGCGCGAGGGCAGAACTGAGGCGCCGGCGGCATCGGGCAGCGGGGTGTCCTCGAGCGAGATGTATTCTAGTGTTTCCTTGTTGAGGCCGGCGAGAGGGTGTAGTTGTGTGGGGTCGGCGAAGGAAGAGCTGCCGAGAAAGGCCTCGACGCCTTGGGGTTGGCTAGCATCGAAGGGCGAGGGATATGAGGGAGCGGAAGTGGTGGTGGTTGTCTGGGGTGCGCTGGGGGCGGGCGTGGCGGGCTCTTGCTGCTGTTGCTGCTTCTTGTTGCCTCCGGTGAGGGTGTTCCAGAGGCCGGACATTGTGACGGAAGTGGAGGGGTTCGAGGGGTTATCGGATCGTTAAACAGTGGGAAATACGGAGCAGATAGATCACGGACTGCTGCGCGCGAGACTGGTGACGGATAGTCGGAGGGAAGGGTGGGTGGGTGGTGCCGTCGGCAAGCTATCGTATCTTCGGAGGAGTGACGGACGGGTGGGCGGGATGTTGAAGTGCAGGTCCTGAATTGGACGGAGACGGATGGAATCTCGAATTGGCTCCGGCTCACGCGCAACTTAGACGCCTGTCCTGGCCCCGATAACGTCGGGATTCGAAAAATTTATGGCTCCCGCATGGCCCGTGCGTGCGATTGGCGTTTTTAGTGCACGGACCATATGCAAAGTGCCGTGTTGATAGCGGGAAGGAGACTCAAATTACTCTTACACTCTTATTGACCGACAGAGAGTGGAGGAGTAGGTCAATCTCGGTTGATTTAAGGTGCGTTTATAAGTATTTTCCCTTAGTTCACTCTAGTTCGTTCTATTTCGCTCTAGTTCGCTCTGGTTCGTTCTGGTGCGTCTGACTTTAGCGTGAGAAACTTATCACCAACCACATCAACCACACCAAACACGCCAAACACACCAAAAAACCGCGGCCCCGGCCGCCGACGTAAGTCCCTTCTCAACAGCCAAGTCCGCAACCATAGCACTCAGCTTCAACCCCGTCGGACTTCCCTTGACCTGCCACATCGCCGCCTTATCTCTCAAGATCGAGCATCGCATCGACCTATCGCCCTGGAGCATCAAGCCCCTATGGAAAGCCTTGCAAGCGTTTAAAAACCGATGACGACCCTTGAATCCATGAGATCCACAGCATCAACAGTGATCAAGTCCTAGTTCGCTTAGCTGGACCGGCTCCGACCGATAGTGTCTCGCTGGCTCTCTTTGTACCAGCTCTTGTGGTGCGTACTATACCTATCGGTAAAGCTGGTGCTAACTCATCATCGGTAGGAGCGTCCGAGGTTTGCTCCTTGAGCTGTTGGCTCTCCTTCAGCTTGTCCAGGGCCAGGTGCTCCTCCAGGCTCACTTCACCTTGCTCCTTCAGTGGCCTGATTCTCTCCAGGTGCTTCTTTCTGGTAAAGTGGCGGAGCAGATCCTCGTGTGACCCGTAGAAATAATATGGGTTGCAATCCTTACAGGAAAACATCTTGGCAGCAATATTCTTCGCCCGTTGAACTTGGTCCTTCGAGGGGGCGTCACCGTTCTTGATCCGTTCCTTATCAATATGTTTTTGATTCCCCAAATGGCTGTTGAGAGTCTTTTGTGTTTTGAAGTACTTATCGCAAGTCGGACAATGAAACAGATTTGTTGGTTTCGCCACTTCCGCTCGTTGTCTCCGGGTTTCCTTAAGAGAGTCGCTGTTGTTGTAATCGCGGGAGGAGCGGTCGTCGACCTCCACGACATCCTTCTCATCTTTATGTTCCGGCCACTTGCCAAACTGCTCTTTGTACACCTCCCTCCGTACGTTATCAATATGTGTTTGACACCCCATATGCCTGTCGAGAGTCGCTTCTGTTTTGAAGTTCTTATGGCAAGTCGGACAATAAAGCCAAAAGCTGTCGTCGACCTCCACGACATCATTCTCAACTTCATCTTCCGGCCACTTGCCAAACTGCTTTTTGTATACCTCCCTCTGTACATTATCAAAATGTGTTTGATTCCCCATATGCTGGTTGAGACACTGTTGTGTTGTGAAGTTCCTATGGCAAGTCGGACAATAAAACTGATTAGTTGCTTTCGCCACTTCCGCTTGTGTTCTCCGTTCAGCATCGCGATCGCGCTTCCTCTGTGCCTGCATCGCCTTACGTTCTTCGAGTTCCTCTGAAGTTATGTTAATCTTGTCGATACCCTTTGGCACGTTCCAGAAAGCGGAGTGGGTGCACAATGGCGCCCACGGGAATGTGGCCTGTGGCCAAGGGACAATCTCGGACCAAACGTCATCAGTTTTCTGAGGACGGTTACGGACGGCCGAGAAAGCGAAAGCAAGTGTGGCTTCGATTGCCACGAACCTGAGACGCTGTAAAGGAATATCAAGCTCCAGGGGGATAGACGACCAACATAGAAGGCCGCGGTGTTTTTCAGTCTACCCTTTCTTCAGACATTTACTTGGTAAGTCTGTGAAGTCTCCTCTGTTGTAGTCCTTAAAGCGGTCCCGGAGTCCGATCTTACTTTCCGTGCCCGAACCGATATACAATTTGGGCTCTTGGTCTTCCTTTTGGAAAACAAGGGCGTATATACCCCAAACCAGGGCATCGTTCGGAAGTGTCGGGAGGGACTTAAAAAAGTCTATTGTAGGTGGGGACGATGATCGTAGTACGTCACTGAGACCGGGAGCAGGTACTATAGGAAAGGCTGTCACTCTTTCCCACTGGTCCTCAGGTGCAAGATACGCTTTATAAACCCATAATCTGACCCGTTCTGAGGCGTCGACGTTGACGGCAGCAAATATAAGAGAGTTGAGTAGCTCTTCATCGGTCTAGCTAGGGGTCGGCTGCTGCGTCTGTACAGAGTTGGGAACCTCTGGTGCGGGTTCCTGCATCAAAAGGGTCCTTAATAGTACTAATTTCACTTGATTAACATTACCAATATTAATCCAATTCGTTTTTAATAACGATAATCTCTTTTACCTATACAAATACTTTACCTTCTTACTACTCTATCTTAATACCCTACATATTTGTGACGAACGGCAGTCTGATCTGCCTAAATGAGATAGTTGAAGGAAGTAAACTATCAGGTACAGTTCAGTGAAGCCAAAAGGTTCACAACAAGTATCGTTATACGTGTCTCTGATGACGATAGTCTATTAACTACTGTCGAACTATCTGACAATCTAAGTTCTCTAGTCGTCTCTTTATATCTTGAGTGCCTGTCTCTTATTTTGCCTGCTCACTCTGTGCTTCTGCTCATCATGAGCACCTATTGCCAGTGAGCACCCTTGTGCGCCTTCTGGTCCAATCCCCGTTTAAGGTTACACTGTCCTGCTTTAGCATGACTGCTGTATCCCGGTGGCTTGGTCGACCCGTGCACTCGCTTAAGTTCGTAACAATATTGTAATTTCACTATCGCTTTCATCTTAATTTTATAAAATACTTAACTAAATAATTCTTATTCAAAATATACTATTTAACAATATCCCTCTACCAATCTCAAATCCAACCAAAATAACAGCCACCGCTTTCAAAGGATAAACCAATAACGTATATAAATCCAAGGGAGGAAGGTTGCCAGTAAACGATATTATACTCGTCGTTAACAGTAAAAACTTTAGCATCCTCAAAATCTTTTATCACGTCTATAAAACGAAATTAAATCTAATTAGTAATATAGATTATATAGTCTTTTATGTACAAACGACATCGACAGTCCTAAGGTCAATACAAATTATAGTTTTATGGAAGAGTATTAAAAATATCATCGTTTTTATAGCTAATATTGTTAGTTAATGTATAAAAAGGATAAAACGATAAAATCAATAGGAATTAGAAGGTTAGCGGTCTCCAGAACCCCCTCTTTTGCCAAGAAACTGGGCACCCCTATGCACCCCTTATATAGCCACGTTCACATACCCACTTGAAGCGCCTCTAGGTTATAGCGAGCTTGCAAATAGGGGCCGACTTTACTATAAGAAGGCTAGCCTGAAAACGAGTAAAACCAAATCGACTGAGAAAAAGCAGTACAATATAATAGGGATGTCGTGATCAACCGAAAGGGGATAGGAGGATGTCTGTTCTTGCCTGGTATTGTCGGAACCAGACGGGGTTTAATGGAAGTAGGTCAGGCTTAATGGAAAGGGGTGGTTTTGATGCGTCGACGTGGTGTCGTGAATGTGCGTCAAATGTGGTGTAGTTCTTGCGTTATGCAGACAACAAAACAAAGAAGCCAGAATCAATCAAAATCAGATTGTGCGTTCATTCAAACAACGAAAGGGAACAAGCCGGTGATGAAGGGTGATGCTTTATGCAAAGAACTGGTATTGTCCACCATCCCTTTAACGGTGCAAATGTATCATTTTTGCCAAGACCGTCATTTGGCGAATCGGCTGGCGTTGTTTTTTATCCACTTCTATATCTTGGCCACGCAGATACCTGGAAATTGCCAGCTTTTGCGCGCGCTTGGCGAATATTTGGGTGGTCACCAAGTACTGGAAGTAGAGGTAGGTTGAAGAGAGAAAAGAGGCTAACGTACAAGGGTTCCCTGCAGAAAGCCCAGTTTTGTAGCTCCAGGCCCAAAGTCACATGACTCACATAATGCACAGACCACCTACTGCCGGACTCTTAGGCTTGGCTTTGGGGGCATGTCAGTATGTGAAAATGGAAGTCACCAAGCTTTTACAAATGGCCTTGCCAAAGAACTGCACTACAGATGAGTGTTTGAAAGCAAAATATTGGACTCACGTCTGTTGAAGATTTAATGGTGAGACTCATGCTACCATTCCAACCAGCTGGAAATTGTCGCTTGTATCTTTCACGAGCTTGTCCTCTGATTTAGTACAGTGCAAGGGTATCTCTTGGCAGAGCGGCAGGCAACTCTAGACTCAAAACAAGCACGGTGGCCGGAGTGGGTTTACCCCAGAACATGCGCAGTGGCTGTAAACACACAGTGGGTGATGCTATAGGCCTTTGAAGGTCCCAAAATTTCACACACGTCGCTCATACTTGTACATGCAGTGCCCAACAGAGAGGTGGATTACATACAGTAACTTCAGGCAATCAATTTCAATTTGGGGACTCATTGACGGTCACTTACCACTCTTCGCTCCTTCTTCATTCCCTCTCTTCTCCAGTCATCACTCTGCAAGCCCGTGCCTGCACATATTGGATGCACGTCTAAACTCGGTCCTTCAATCATAACTTCCCTTTTGGACTGCGGGAATGGAGTCAAACCAAGTCCAGCAAAATGCCTCCGGCAGCAGCACCATTGACACAGACGCTCTGCTAGCGGGACTGGGCCCCGAAGTGTTTGAAAATGCCAACACAATCACCAAGTGGCTGTTGTCACATCCCACAGAGTCACTCCCAGTGTAGGTCTTTTTTCTTTCATCTTCGTTTTCCAGTTATTCTTTGTGAGAAACTCTCAATCACACATATACAGACATTCACTAACACCAATGTCAGGATCGCACAGGCAGTATTTGCCAAGTTGTTCAGCAATGCCTCCGAGTCTCGCCAGTATCACGGCAACGGTCACGATGTCGTAAGGCTCTGCAGCTTTGTTCAGCAATGCGCCAAGGCCAAAGACGAGAAGCTGAAGGAATGGGCCTTCACCGAGCCCGTCTCAACGAAGCTGTTCCATTTCTACCTTGAGTGGTATGAACACGACCCTCATCGTGCCCTGAGACTGATTCTCGATGTCCTTGTGGCTTCAGTGACTATCAATCCCAGCCCCGAGACAGGAAAGGCAGTAAAGGAACACATCCTCAGGACCATCGTCGAGATTGTCACTCGTAAGTCTGCCATGCAACTGACCAAGTCAGGCCTGCAGTGCCTGGACCACTTCTTGAACAAAAAGGTTCTGTCCCTCGACGATGTTGCCTGCAAGTATCGTGAGGTCGACTCTTCTGTGGCCGACCTAACCCATCTCTCACTGTGGAAGTCTTTTGTCTTTGAGTTGTTCTCATGGATGGAGCTTCCCTACGTCTGCCCTCATGCCGGCAAATGCCTTGTGCATATTTTCAAGGGCTTGACTAGCCAAGCTGCTGCCCAAGAGAGCGAAAATTTCACTGTCGAGGTCTGGAAGACTTGGCTACAGGAGGCTGTGGCCCAAAGACCAGCAGTCTTGGAGGACATCAAAAACTACGTCCTGGTTCCCATCTTCAAGACTGACAAGGTCGAGTCTCTAAAGCTGCTTGAGGCGTTCAACCGCAGCGAGATCCCCGTCGGATCCACACAGGATCTGACCGATTTAAATCTTTTGCTCCAGTTGGCGACACTCGAGACCGGCAAGCGATTCGGTCTGGTGGAAGAACCCAGTAATGATATCGACGCTTCTCAGTCTTCAAGCAAAGTCATTCTTCGGGACACTGTCATCGAAAGCTTCCTCACCCATCCTTCCCTTTCCGTCAGATCCAGCGCTTTCTCCTTGCTGGTCTCATCCCAGGCCACTACGAAACCCTTCTCCCGGATAGCGTTTGACCTACTCAGGAAACACCTCGCCGCCTTCCATGCCGACTTTGACGCCAAGCTGCGCAATGAGGTCCTCGGCTATACAAAGAACCTGATCCGGCGTGTCAAGAACGTCATCTCCGTCGCCCAAAGGAGTCTTGCCCAAGCAGCAGCCAAGCAAAATCAGGCGCCTGCGGACAAGGAAACAACATCATCCAAGAAGAAGCCCGCTCCCGAGAATTTGTTGAAGAATCCCGCCCAGGCCAAGGAGGTACTTGACCGCCACGAAGCTTTCTTCTCTTGGTACCTTGAGTTTTTGAAGGGCGAACTTTTGCCCACGGCAGCATACCAACGCCACATTACAGCCATGAGAGCGGCACTCCTGGCCTTGAAGGTTGGAAAGCACGCTGGTGCCACGGATGATGCTGTCGATGAGGACGTTTCCAAGTCAATATCCTCGGATTTCACTTGGATCCGCCTTCTTCTGGATCTTCTCTTGGATCCCTTTGATGATGTCAGAGATTCCGCCTCCAACCTTCTGGGTTTGTTCTCTCAAGAAATTATCAAGTCTCCCACACAACCCAATCTCAACAGCAAAACTCAACTTGAGGTTCTGCAAGACTTTTGCCTAAAAGCCCGGGCTTTGGCAGACAGAACCGGTCGTGCTGATCATGGTGACGGCGCTGCTCGTTCTCAGGGACTTCTGTGCCGATGGTTGGATGGCGCAGATCTCCAGATTGCTCACATCTCCAAGATCATCAGTGGTCTTGAAGACAAGGTCGCAAAGGCAGAGAAGGACTTGGGCCATGCTGCCATTGAGAATCCCGTGCATCCAGACTTTGCCGCCATCAGCTATGCTTGGCCGGTTCTGGCCAAGGAGACCTTCTCCGAAACGCAGCTGGAAGCAATCCATCAATTATACCAGCGCGTCTTTGACTGTGCCAAGCGTATTTGGTTAGCAGTCAGGCATGTGCTATGCGATGACTCTCCGGAAGGCCACTTGCCCGAGGAAATGGAGGAAATCGAGGGATTGGACACCAAAGACCTATTGAGCTACAGCTTCCGTGCAGTTCACGAGTCGAGCAACCTGTTGCGACTGATGCTCCAGACATTGCGTCTCACACCAGGCTCGGGAGTGCCGTTCCCTCCTCTGGCCGTCTTCCAAGATACCGGCTACTTGACGTTTGAGCAACTTTCCAGCTTGAGACATCGTGGTGCTTTCTCTACGGTTTCTCTTACTTTCACAACATGTTGCCAGCTTACGCAAAACCTCCCCGTCGTCTTCCCTGAGACTGCTGGGTCTACCAATTTGCTTCGCGAATGGTACAAGGTATGTTTTGGGAACTATCACGGCTCTTGACTTCTTTATGCTAACTTCTCAAAGGGCACAATCAACTGCATCATGAGCCAGGCCTCTACCACCCGTCGCTCTGCCGGTATTCCGTCTCTGGTTGCAGGCATTCTGACGGCCAACGCTGAATCACCCTCGTTCAACGAGGTTTTCAGCGAACTCGAGGAGATTGGCAAGAAGCCGGTCACGCAGGCGGAAACCGATGGATCGAACTTGCCACAAGTACATGCTTTGAACTCGCTCAGAGAGATTTTCAAGAGCTCACTGTTGAGCAAGAAGGCCGAGGCTTACCTGGCTAGGACTTTGCAGCTGGCCGCGAACAACCTGAAGTCTGAAGTGTAAGTCGCAGAGAAACACTAGGTCATGTATCGAATGCTAACGAAATACAGATGGGCCATTCGCAACTGTGGTCTCCTATTGCTGAGGAGTCTCATCGATTGTTTGCTCGGAACGGGCGAGAGCAAGGCCATCATTGAGTCGGGTTGGGACGGTGTCTCCGTCCGCATCTCTTACAACAAGTACCCAACGCTGCCAGGTGTCATTCTGGGGCTCCTAGAGTCTGCCAACAAGGCTCTTGGTGAGGATGCAAAGACAGCCGCGGCAGAGGCCGTCTTCCCGGCACTGGACATCATCCGTCGTGCCGGCCCCCCTGAGTCTTACTGTGCCGAACTCCAAGGTCATATTGAAGGCTACCTCGATAGCCACCTCTGGCACGTCAGAGAAATTGCCGCCAGGACACTCTGCTCCTTCCTTCTTCAGGGTGACTGGGTCGCAGAAATCCAGCGGCTCCTCGAAGAGTCTGAGGATCGCGCCAACCGTATTCATGGTGTCCTCCTGCTGACAAGGTTCGTTTTGGAGCGCAAGACCAGCTTGGGCGCTGATGTTTCCGAAGATACATCTAAGCTCAAGGTTCTTCTCCGGAGACTCGCGGATGAGAGTGACAACTTCAAGACATGCCCGGTCGTCAAAGCGGCCTACCTGGAGATCTTCAACATTCTAGCGAGCATCGATCCCATCGTCAACCAGTCAGCCCTTGAACTCATTGCCATCACTCCCGGCTCCGATTCAGCCACGGTGATGGAGAAGACCAAGCAATGCCCATCCTCAGCACTCCTAGATAGTGAGGCTGTCATCGCCAGCGTCTACCACGCCGCAGCAGTCGCCGACACCAAGGTCCTACGGGCGCTCTTCCTTCACACCCTCAGCAAGGACATCAACACCACTCACCGGATGCTCGAGATGGTCCCTGCCGCCTGGAAGTCCATCACCACCCCCGAGGCCGTCGAGGGTCTCTCCAGCCTCTACGCCGAAGTCTGCACCACCACCGCCGCCACCCCCGATATCAAGGCAGCGGCGATCTCCAACCTCGGCGATCTCATCGACGCCCTTCTCCAGCAAGGCCGTCAAGCCGAGCTCCTCAACCTCCCCTTCATGACCACCGTCGACCAAACCTGGAAGGGTCTCCAACAAGGCGAGATCAACCCCAACCTCTCCTGCGCCATCATCAGAGCCAGCGGTTCCCTCATGGCCGCCCTCGCCCTTCGCAGTCGCAGCGCTGCCACCACCACCACCACTGGCGGCGACATCGACAGCCAGATGGCCCAGCGCCTCCGGGCCTGGGGGGCCATGATCGCCGACGCGCTCGACATCGACAACACCTTCGACACGCGCTACACGGCCGCCTCCTCTCTGACCTCCTTCTTCACCGGCTTCGTGCCCGCAACAACAAGCTGGTCCCCGGCTTTCCTCCCTGCCCTCTCGGCGCTCTACGACGCCCTGATCGACGACGACGACGAGGTCCGCGATATGGCTTCCGCCGCTGCCGCGCCCGTTGTCGGACAGCAGATGGTGCCCCCCTCAGCGGCTGATCGCCTGGCGGTGTGGATGTCCGAGACGTTCTTCGGCGAAAAGGAGTTTCAAGATCACTTGGTGTCTCGTCTCACGACCGGGACTTCCCCCGTTGCTGGAAAGTCTACTGGGTTGACCTCGGCAGCGGAGCAGCTTCTGACCGCTTTGCAGTTTGATGACTCGCTGTTTGCCACTGAGGAGCAGAATCTGTTTATTGATGAGGTGAGGGAGACTAGACGCTGGCAAAAGGAGCTCATCGCCCGTGCTTCTGCTTCCGGGTCTGGGTCTGACATTGCGTCCAAGCCTGCGTTCGCCAAGCTGAGTAAGTGGACGGAGGAAGCGCTGAAGTACCTGGTTAGACTGGTGCGGGTGAACAACGATGGGCCGCTGGGGTGGACGAGCGATCAGCATGTCTTTGCTGCTTGTGCGAGGGTGTTGCTTTGCGCGGTTGCGATGGTTAGGATGGTCGGCGCCGAGTCGGCGGTTGGGGAGGCGTTGAAGACGTTTAGGGAGGTTAGCGAGAAGGGGGGGTTGCATGGTAGTTTGTTGGAGATTGCGGCGGTGTTGTGAGTGGGCGTGTGTCTTAATAACCGGTGATGATAGAAGGAAGGTGATTATAAAAGGGTACTAGAACACACGAAAAGTTTTGAATGGCATTGTCTTTCCTGTCCTTGACCGTGACCAAAAGTTCCATGTCGTCCTTCGGCCCTTCCAAACTCAAACGGAGAATGTCGGTCACTTACTCACACCTCGGTGAAATATTCCTTCACGGGCATGCTCTTCAATGTAGTGTCACCAATATAGACTGCCCTCCTGCATGAACTACACTCAACCTGGCACACTCCTACACCCGCAACGCACCTAATCAACAGCGCTGGGGGAAGAGGAAGAAGAAAAAGAAGAACAAAAAAAAAAACGCTGGGAAAACCGCTTGATGAAAAACCCAGCGCTGTGTGTAAAGATACTAGGAAAGGGACGCTGTGGATAAATATGTTCGCTAGGATACAAGAGCAACACGCTGGGGATAAGTATATTCGCTATGGCTCTGATCGGCTCAAACTTTTTATGGAAAAGTTTGGGGTTTTTGGTACTTGGGTGACATAGGGGGGATGTGGGCCGTCGAAGTTGTACCTCAAACTCGCAGACTCTCCCAAAACTTTTCTGCTGCCCCCAAAGATAAGTTTCGAGTGACACGTACCTACCTACTACATAACTATTTTCAGCCGCTGGCTGACCTGCTCAAAAGTCAAAACAGCCTGTCAAGCTCCGAATACTTACATGCTTGCGGTTGTGCCTTGCCTTTTCCCTTACTCTGATGCTTCACATTGCTAGTATCGGCGTTGCTCAACGGTTTTGTGTAACGGGGGTGTGTATGTAGGTAAAGAGTCTGTTCGATGACACAGACACAGAGACAGCATTCGGTTTTAACAACCGACCACAGCATCGGATTAACTACCCAACTCGACGTCAGGCGCATATCTTCTGGAAAGTGTAAACCTTGCGATCTGCCTAGGTAGAGGGATGAAGTTTGTCGTGGGTCGATACTTGACTGTCTGCGTCTCGTCTTGTTTTTCTTCGTTTCGATTCGATTCGTATATGTGTCTACTGTACGTCAAAAAGTCAACTCATCTGTAAGTATCGAGTGTCGGGTATTGAGCATCGAGTGTCGACAATGGATGATGAATTACTGACAACAACAAAAAAAACCAAAAAAAAAAAAAAAAAAAAACCGAGGCCTCCAACAACACCTACCTGCGCATACTGTACATTTCTAGCAACCTATAAGAGGCGGACCGGCTATGCAGATCAGGCAATCTGCATTGCAGAAGAGTGATGGTGTCATGCGCACTTCTCCGTCCGAGCAGGCGAGGCAGGTAAGCAAGCACGCAGGCAAAGCGAAGCCGGGCAAAAGTGGCTGGCTATATTGCATGTAAAAATGCCTGCCTGCTTGCTGCGTACACGAGCCGCAGCAGGGCAGTCAACTGCAATGCTGTCACCCGGCACGCTTGCATGGGGAAAGAGTGTCTAACCGACGAAGTTGAAGAGCGTGGCTCGATGGAGTGGTGAAGGTTTACCACACGGACTGCACAGCCAGCGCCGCAAAATCGTATTGTCATTTACGAGGATACCGTGATTTCCAAAGGCTTTCTCGAACGCTCTTGACCACGGGCAGGGGAGGGATATCTCCGATGACGCTGTCCTTCAAAACCCGGCCATCGACACCCCGACAACCCCGCCGCGGCCGCCCACCCCGGAACTCCACCCCGCCCCCGCTCCCCGGCCGCCGCCCGCCCGCCCGACCGGACGGCAGCCTAGAGGATGGGAGGAGGAGCGGAGCCCCACAGCGGTCGCTGAACAGGCCGCAGGCGGTTGAGGCGCTAGGCGCTAAAAGAAGTGTTTCCTGGTCCCCCTGCTCTATGTATTTTCTCGCTGTTTTATTTCGTACCTAACTTTCGTTTCCTTTCACTTTCCATCCCTCATCGTGTTTATTGCCGACTACCGCCGCAATCCAACTCAACCCTTCCTTACAATGGTTGCCGTCGGCCGGCTAGCTCGGTGATTCTATCAACATTGGTCATCAACCTGAAGCGCATCAGCAGATTCAGCACTGCATGATAAAGTGTTTACTGTTGCACAACTGCCATGAAGTTGGACGTATACATATGCAAAGGTAAGGGACGGACGGGCATGATGCTATGCAACAGCCCGACAGGCTGACGGGACGGACGATAACGCAATTGCGGAAGGTGCTTGTTGAGCTCCACCAGTTAATCAGGACAGAGGGGATGCAAACCGACGGGATGATTTACGCAGTCAATAAATATATGTAGCTGCAAATTCGGATATTGCAGTCAGCGTTGCAGCAGCAGCAAGCTTGTGTTCAACTTGTGATTCCGATCCAAGGGAGCGGGATTCTTTGGCAGTGGGTGACTAATGGCGAACGCGATATTGGCCCTTTTGTTGGAGGTGTGGAACAAACAATCATCCATGAAAGACACTCAGCTTCGAAAGATTGCGCTAACGACCAACACTAACACTGTTCGGACTCATTATACGGAATGTCTCACTGGTGAGATTCTGGCCAAATTGGCTCCTGGTGATGTGAGCCTTTAGTTTGCCAGATACGATATACTACTTATCCAAGTATGGTAAGTTTGAAGATGACACGAGGCTGGACTCTGGAGATCATCAACGCTAGATACACTATCGAGAACTATCTCGACTTCGCTTTGTCTTACAGCGTACCGCGTACTGTGTAGTGAAAAATAAAAAGATCGGAGGTCGGAGCAATATCCGATACTAGCTTCGTTCACTGTGAGACTGTGTACTTTAGCGCTGTAACCGTCACCATCTGCTCCATTCCCATCACCCGAGCCCGAATCCTCATCACAGTCACCGTGACGGCCTTACCTGCGTGACAATCCTCCCATCACCGCATCAAATCCAGCGCACGTGCTCCGCAAGAGAAGCCAGGAAGACGGTGAGGAAAATATCAAGATTTCGTGAGTTGAGATGTCTCTCTTCATGTCAGTGTCATGATACCGGGCCCCGCCCCGCCTCGCAAGTCTCAGCGCCCTCGGTGCGTCCCGAACGGAAAGAAAGCAAAAAGTAAAGACACCCTTGCTCTCGCTTTTAATTGGTCAGCTTACGCTTTCTTGGCCTTCTTGACCATCCTTGACCTTGACCATGCTTGGCTATCAACGGACCCCAGATCTCAGTCTCAGTCAAACTCAGATCGACACTTCCAAGATTTTGCCATGCTTACTGCGTGTATGTAGTGTACCATCCTCGCTATCTCGGGTCGGTCGGTTGATCGCGGCTTTTCAGAACCACCTCAGCACGTATTGTCATCCATGTCTTAAAAACGGCGGTAATTGCAGAATCGTGTACGGTTTTTGCCTTGCGGCAAACGTTCCACGCATCCATGATGGCTGGCATGTGAAGATGACGGCCTGGTCTACATGCCACAGGAGTACGCCGGTAGGTAGAACAGTTAGCGTGGTACCGTTCCCGTACTGTCACCTCAGCTTTGAAAGTTTTCATTTACGGTGTATTCCCGTGCTCCGAACGGGGGGGAGGGGTAACGTTACCCTTGTAACGACCATTCATCTTTTCGTCCAATTTTCCTTTCGGAGCCGAAGTGGGAGATCGTCCCGATCTTGCGGACAGGGGAGGTGGAATAACTGCCGAGTCTTTCCAGGTTCACTACGTAGCATCACACGATTTTGATGAGAGACAGAGTCACAAGTCACAGCGGGAAACAGACAAATCGAGCAGAGAGGTAGATGATATTTCGTGCTTGAAAAACTTCCAAAGATGTGATATCCGCAGCTTGGTATAACTACTCCAACTTCCATGACAACGTATAGGCCAAAACCACCAGGGTATCTACTACACGCCTAACCTCACTCACAGAGCGAGTATCCAAAAACCCCAAGCCAGCACCTCAGACCCATGACCGGAATCATTAAACATGCAAGGAATTCCCGGTGAGTTAATGCACACGCCATCAAGCGCGGAATGAGAACGGTAAAGTCAAGTCGCACAGCAAAAGTGACTCGTCGCTCTTGTACCGCACACAATGCGTGGTATTTCCTCCAGCGGCCAGGACACCTTGTTTCCAATCATAGGCCTCTGCCTTGCTTCTCAACCATCCCAACTGTGCGAGGCCAGTTCAAAGACCGTCAGGTCACCAGTATGAGATGCGGAGAAGCTTTGGCATGCGGTGAGATGAACCACATTTGTTTGCCCGCTGACCAGTTCCCCCTCCCATATTCCCACCAAAATCACCTGGTGAAAGCGTCCTCGTATCTTGACTCCCCTGACTGAGCACATCGGAGGAACTTTGACCTGACCTACGGAAAACGCAAGCCTGATAGCCACGACACCCTCGGATCCATCCCGTCTAGCAGGGCTCAAGTTGATCCGAGAGCGTGTGCAGGACATACGCCGCAGCAGTTATCCCGTCCCCCGAGTCCACGAGGATAATCGATAGAGTTGCTTCACCAGATTTGTCGAAGTGTGTCGATGGTGTTGAGAGGCTGAAAAAGGCCAGAAAGCAAACTTGACACGGCAGATAGGAGGCGATGATGTTGTTTGTCGTTCACTGCTCAGCAGTGAGTGCCGTACAATATCCCGTACTGCCCTTCTTCTTCTGCATCGTGCTTTGGCGAATACCATCCTTGCTTCAAGTTCCCCCTGTGCTCCCCAACCTGAATGTCCCCAGAGCCTCTTGCTGATTCTGTGACACAGACAGGCTGAGGAGCAGAGATCGTTGGTCTTTGTCGACAACCAGTGTCTGCCGAAGCTTGCGATATTCCAGATACGCGGCGGCGGCTAGATGGTGTTGAATCGGCCGTGTGATAGAGGGAAGATCACGAGAACCAGTCTCGTTGTGTCGGGTGATCCCTCTCTTCCTCTAATCGGGAGCGCATATAATCCGAACGGTGGTGTCAATCGTTTCTTTCTTCGAGTTTGTTGGTTTTCGCTTCGACATCAAGCCGTAAGATGGAAACCCTTCGTATCGTGAGAAGTCGTCTTGTCGTCATAGCCGTAGGTGTTATATCCGTCAACATTAAAGGCCGTAAACATCATCCGTAAGACAAAAGAAAATCCAAGATATAAGGGTAAAAGATGGAAATGTCTTGAAGCGAATGTGCGGTGGGGGAGACCCGTGAGGGAAGCCCGAGACACCGCGAAAGGGGTATCTTCCAAACGCCAGCCTTTTTAAATGCCGTGTACTGCGAGGGAAAAAGGATAAGGAAAAGAAATGAAGAAAGTGAAAAACAAAAGGGGTAATCTCAATCAAGAAAGTTTCTGTCTCGGGCTTGCGCCGCCGAGCCGTGGGTGCATTGCTGCAGTCTTCTTCTTAAAAGCAAAACACGCAAACCAGCCTATAACCGCCATGATGTAAATGCAAACAAATACCCGCCCCAGGTCCCTGCCATGTGAGGTTGAAACAATAGGAAAATCCGATGACCGAGCACACGGTGATGATGATGATATCTCAAAGCCAAAGAAACCCAAAAAGCACAAAAAAGCAAATAGACGCTCGCCCGCTAACCCGTAGTGAGATAAAGAAAAACCAGTCGGGAGTAGATGCACCAAGAGAGGAGGGGAGTGGCTGAGGAAAGAAGTGTCGAATGTCGCTCCGAGTCCATGTGCCAAACGCCGAAGTGCCTCTTGCTTGTGTGATAAGATCACTCAGCCGCTATGGGCCTAAACGCCGCGTCCTGGCTTTGTGGATATCCAAAAGGTCCAGAACACCGGCGATCACGCGGAAGTCGTCGCGGCTGGATGACCGGCGTCTGTTGTGGCAGGCGTTGATTGTCACATGGTCGTGGTGTACTCCTGATAGCGATCCCAACCGAAGTTGTTGAAACCCATGCTAACTCCGCAATGAGGAGCAAGCATGCTGGGCAGCGGAAGGGGAGCGGAGACGAGCGTAGAGCCGTAGTAGTAGCCGGCCGAGGAGAAAGGCGTGCTGTAGGCCGGCGTGCTATAGGCAGGTGTAGGCGAGGGCATTTGCACCTCACTGACACCCATGCTAGCCCACATGGGCGGGCTGGCGGATCCAGATGATGCCACACTGGGGCTCGACGGCAGGACTCTCCACGACTCGACAGGAGCAGGCAGCGACGAGGGCGTTGTTGGTTGCGACCACATGCTAACGTTGGCGGGAGAGCTGGGCAACAAAGGAGGCTGACGGACGACATCGACGATCCTAGGCGGGGGCGGCAGCAGCGGCTTGTAGAGGTTCATGACGGCGTTCTTGACATCCTCGCTCCTACCATCCAGCAACTCTCCAGCTCCCTCCTCTTCGAGACCCTCCAAAGCCGTCACGTGCGTGGTGAAGACAAACTTGTTGATGGCCTGAACAAAGTCCTCGTGCAGCTTCTTGCATTGCTGATCCTTCTCAGACCAGTCGTACGTGCTGGCCTTGGTGTTGGGGCAGTGGACATCCTTGTGGTACTCGATGAGTGACTCGATCGTGTCGGGGGTGAGCTTAAAGGCGACCTCGTTCCTCAGGACCATATCGACGTGGACGATGTAAGCCTCCAGGTGGATGAGCTGGTGGTTGGAGATGGCCTCAACCAACGGGTTGGAATCCTTCTTGAGCTTGTCTTCGGGAGCCTTGGGGAGCATAAGCGAAGCCAGGACCCAGATGGCATTCGGTGAGGATAGGGTCTCGGTCAGGCATTTTGTGTGCTGGGGTACGCTGTTGAGAGGCCTCTTGACTTTGTTGATGCGCTTCAGTGTCTTGGTCAACCATGGCTCGACCTTGGAACCCAGCACGACGTTGACGGAAGATGCTCTTGGGGCAAAGGCGGCGGCCGAGGCCGGTAATAGCTGGACTGGCATTATGGCCGGTTGTGAGTTGAAAGTTGGGAGGCTGGTGAGGTGAGGTGAGAGACCCGAGAGAGACAGAGCACTGTAGCGCTTAACGGGAGACGGGAAACACAGGGGGGGATTGAGATGGGAAACGAATAGAATATAAGAAACAAGGTGAGCAAGGTGACGAAGCGGGCGGTCCCAAGACAAGGGATTAGCGTACTCGCCGGCAACGTCAAATGAGAAGAGAAGATCGGGAGACGAGGGGCTCGTGAGGGAGAAGAAGGAGGGTGAGAAATCTCGTGTAGAAAGTCTGGGTGCTCAGGACGGTCGGGGTGTAGTGGGTGTTATAGTCGTACCCGTTAGACCCGTCGTTGCCGTCACTCGCGCTGTCACCCACTGCCACTGCCCCCCTTCGAGCCCTTTTTTCAACATCCCTACAGCTGCATGCATACATTAGTGTGTAAGTTGGAGACGGGAGGGCAACCACAAGGAGCGATGAGGACACCGGAGCGGAGAAGGGGGGTGTGTATCTTGAATGCGTCGTTAGTGGCCGGACAAGCCACAAGCCCGGAAGGTCCAGATGGGGCCCGCTACACCGCGTTGGCTGCAGCTGCTGTTGGCTGGCAAAACTCGCCAGAATCAGAGAATGTTGCCATCGTCAGGAGACAGTCAGCGCCGTACCCTGAGAGGTCACTTTCTGTTTCAAGCCACTTTTCGACAGCCATTCAAGGCAATGGACAACCCTCATCTCCCAATCCGGCCTGCATCTTCAACCGTACTAATGGAGTAGGAATAGTCAAATTTAGTGAGCATCATCAATCTGGAAAAGAGCCCCGTTCCAAGTCCCGAATCCCGGCGCTATCGTCTGTTGTATCGACGTCGGGTCTGCGCAGTCGATTATCATAGCTCCATGGCTCCCGAGCTAGCTCTAGGTAGTAAGGTAGTCTGGCAGCCAAGCATCTGTAAGCTAGAGTTGGGTTCCAACAGGAGGACGATATTCCAAGGAAGCCAAGATCTCAGGTATCCGGTTTTCCTCTTTTGAGGTTTTTCACAGTCGACAAACTTTTCAACGCTACCGGAGACCACGGGTGACGGGCGGGCGGACAGGGCATCAAGCGGCATGGAGAGCCAGGCATCGATCAACTCGACCCCAGATGCCAGGGTTCTCCGGAGCTGTGTGTATACTGTAGTATACTGTAGAGCCCAAAGTGCGTTCTTTTCAGACTCACGACGATACTTTCCGTCGCCAAGATGTTGGGATATGTGCATACCTGTAGTCCCGTGTGTATGTGTAGGCCGGGAATTCCCTTTGGTGCTTGCCTCGACGTTCACGTCCTCACCATTGCTGTTGACAGTACCGCAGTACCTGACTGACTGCGTCCGAACTTGCGTCTATCTTCGCAGGCTGTGCTCAACCATGCATATGCACAATGCTGGATGACAAAAAAACCCGACGCGCCATCTGACGAATCGGCCGGTCTCTGGTATGCAACCAGAGCTGAAAGCTGCAGATGTGCAAGATGTGGTCAATGCATGCCAGGAAAAACAGAGGTAGCGCCACCGTCATCAGGGAGTTATTGGGTGGTATCCTTACCGTGAAAGATACGCGTAAGTTACATTACACTCCTGAAAGTCTGAAAGCATGGCTCCGCTGTGGTAATCCCAGGGCGCTAGTGTTTGGAGGTACGTACCTACAACAGCTCCCCAGAAGACACCAACGACCCCGCCGATGAATGGCACACACACCACTCCACAACCCGCGAGCCACACCAAAAAGCACCCCAGCTCACAGTTACTCACATCTGTCACTCCTCATTCACTCAGCCGTGATCATCGATAGGATAACCATGATGCTGGTGGTGGTTACAAAACATGTTTGTTCCCCTTGAAAACCTGAAACATCCACTCAATCCAGGTTTTGGGGTTCATAGCCTCCCAGAGCACGTGTGAACGCGTCGAGGCTTTATTCTCAACTGTGAGGTTGAGGCACCAGAAGAGTACTGTCTGTACAAGTAGCCAAGGTTAACTCGCAATACGTATCAGAGCTTTTGCGGGGAAGGAAGCCAATACAGATGTGGATAGTGCTTACTCTGTCTTAGGTCATGGCAGATTGGTCTCACTGTTACCGAGATGGCTTGATAAGTCATACTACTACGCCATACGTTAGTTGTGGCCTAGACTAATGTGCATTTCAACAAGGACCTTTTGTGAGTTATGATATAAAAGGGGATTCCATCTAACTCGTCACCGACCGGCGGTGACAATGGCACAATGCTGTAGCAAGCGGCGTGCTTTTGTGACACTGGCGGATCCTGATGGAGGTTTCCGCTCTATCATGTAACATGAAGCCTTTGATTGTGAGCCGGAAAGAGGGGTTGGAAATCTCTGACTAGATCTCAACAAGATTGCTGATAGCAGTACGCCTGGCAAGCCGTCTTATGCAAGTCGCACGCGCGGCTACTGAGAGGAGAGGGGAAGGGGATCCGTATCTGGTGGACACTAGTATCCTTCCTTCTGTAAATGGTGAGCTGCATATGACTCGTAGTAATGTCTTGTCTGCCGTGCGCGCTTGAGGTAGCAAGGACCACATTGAACACACCATCTTCAAAGGTTGATCCGCATCGTGAGATTATGCAAAGCTCCCACTCGTGGAAGTGTTGAGTCGCCTTGACACCGTCAACCAGTGGGAGCGTTCTCTACGGTAGCTGAAACGCGGGGCGAGATGAATCCAGAGTGAACATGATAACTTAATCATGAGGAACAGGCGTCGAGATATCATGAAGAGGATATGGCATGATTAGCTTGTCGCCCAGTCGATCGTCTGACGAGCGCACTCGCTTGCTCATGTCCACAAACCTCGACTCCCCAACATGGAACGCAACAAGCGCGCTGCCAGTGGGCCGGGACGCTCCTTTTCCCTGGGACAAAACCACCTTCTCGGGGCTTTCTAGACCCAGTCTACCAGTGATATCTTCGCCCACACCTTCTGACCAGATCCACGATCATCTACCGAAAGGGACTCCTTGCATACGCCTGGGGCCGGCTAGTGGTCCAAACTGAGCAAGTCATCGGGAGGGGTAAGAAACCAAAAAGTAGCTCAAACTGGAGTCATTGGGGACATGTCTGCTGGCTTGACCACTCATTTCTCCCCTCTTCCTCTCCCCATCAATACGCCCGAAGGAGTTTCGGAGAAAGAAGGATCCAGGATACTCCCAGCTGGGTCTAGCACGTGTGGGACAAAGGCAGGGAATGCCCCAACGGCAATAAAGATGTGAAGAAGGTACAAAAGGGTAAGAGGGTTGGCGTCAGCCTGTGAGAGAGCGTATGTTGGGATATGACCAGAAGCTGCCATGCTAGTGCGGGAAGGTGAGCAAAGGTTGTTTAAGTCAGACCCCTGTTTTTGAGCCTCATTGGCTGGAGGTCTGAGCGCCCTTGGCCTCCATCAAGAGAAAAAAAGCCGACATTATAGAGCCTCTAATTGGTCCGAAAAGGAGGAGAGGAACGAATGGGTGGCCCCAGAAGGGTATATATTCCCCTGTGAATGACCTGAGAGGAGAGAAATTTGTTGAAAATGAGGAAATATAAAGCCATGGACATGCGGCAGCAAGCCACAATAGGAGCACCCACTTGGAGTCGAGGTGGAAAGAGTCCATGTTTTGATGACGAGAACAGTCCAAGTTTCTAGAGCAGTGGAAGGAATATCTAGAAACCCGTGGCGATTGGAGAGTCATGGCATATGATCATCTCCGAGCTGTAGAACCAAGGCTTTGGTGCCTCTTTTGGGGAACCCGAGATGATGATAGAAGCATGTCTCATATGGCACCACCGGAGCCATGAACCAATCTTTTTCACCAAGTCCACTCGTGCCTTGAAACCTCCATATTGCGTAGCAACCTCGAGCCCGGCCTCGCGATAGGGAGTCTGGGAGTACACGACATGGGGACACAGCGAACCGCTTGGTTCCTGGCTCCGTGGGTTTCGTACCCCCGATCTCGCTGTGTGTCTTCGCCTGGGGGTGTAGCAAGCGGCTGGAAGCAACGGAACAAGGGAATCGAGCCCGTGGGATTGGGTAACATGTGAGTAGCTCCGCATTGCTCGGTACCATGAGGGAGACCTAAACGGCTGTCCTCTCGTGGAACGCCGTTGAGGGTGTAGGTCGAGACAGTCCAAGATGCGCCCTCGCGGCGGTAAAAGAGTCGCAAGTAGACACGGCTCGGCAGGTATCGGTCTAGGGGACTCTACGATGCGCTGCCATTGAATGGCGGCTGTCTTGGTTGCTCACATTGCCCACCTTGGAGGCGACCAAGGCGACCTGCGACCACCAAGAGATTTCTCCCACCCTGAATCTAAATCCACTGGACGGGAACGAGGATGGCGAAAGAGAAGGGGGCTGTGCGGCCAGGAGCGGAACCAGATGGCCAACTGCAGAAGGATTCAACGACAGAAACGAAACGGACAATGCGCATTGTGCATATTGGGAATGAAGAATGAAACCCGGCAACTGGAAAGTGAAGAAGTTGTTGGTGGGTGTTGCAATCGACCAAATTTCCATGACAAGGTCAACTCGTCGAAGTTTGTTGCTGAGAAGAAAGTTGGAAGCTGAGGGCAGCCACAATTGGCTTGGCACGTTCTTACGTGCTCGGTCTTGGCGCGTAACGGAGATCAAAATTACGGTATTGACTGTGAAATTGTCAGCCAGCGCTAGGCGGTAGGTGAGGCGAGGACCCGCCACTTGCCGAGTTTGCAACTGCCTGCGGATTTGGACCAGTGGGCAGCCAGCTTTCTTCTGGGGCCTGCGGTAGTCCATCGCCCATACTCTTTTCAACTGTGTACACCTCTGCTGGGATATAACTTGTTAGCGTGGGTTTTTCGGGGTGGCAAAGATCCTTAATTTTGGCACAAGAAATGGCTGGTTTGTCGTCAGCCCGCTCCCTGTTTCTTGTAGAGCTACCGTACCAAGCTAACAAGTTACATCCCAGCAGAGGTGTAAGTTCGTCCCTTCCGAATTGAGCCTTGCTTGTGATTTTCGCATAGAGATGAAACACCGTGATGGGGACGGACCCCGAGCATACTGAGAAGGGACGACGCACATGGCTATCACGGATGTGGCAGCCGCAGCAATTTGCCGGGACGAAAGCATGGGGGAAAAAAAAAAACTTGAACCGCGCCGTCCAGGCCTGGTGACAACTCGGAGCGCCAGAAAAACAGTCACTTGACCTTCGGCGCAAACTGCCCGTCGCGGGATAATCCAAGATAAACGAGAAAAATTACTCGACAATCAACCTGATCTGACCTCGTCATCGTCCTGGCCATGGACCTGCAGCAACAGTGATCACCTGGAGAAGCCAATTGCATGTTGTCCGTTGTGCAAATACTCCTTGTGCTGCGACCTGCGCGCCCTGCGACTTGTCCTTGTCGATATCCTCTTCTTCCATTCGAGGACCAAGACGCCTCGTCCGTTGACACAATTTCACTGATTACACACCCTCACTCCCTCAAGCCCGATGTCCCCTAGCTGCTACAGCTTGGCTCGGCCGAGTGAAGTCGGGGAAATGACGGGATAAAGACGGGGGTTGTTCTTGATTCTCATCTCCATCTGTATGCTGGGCTAACTGGGAGGACGATTGCAGGGCCGATCCGTTGTCGCGGGACTAGCGATACCGCCGATGTGTATCCATTCACATATCCAGCGCGACGGGCGTGAACGCGAATCTGAAGCACGGCAGCATCATACATCCAGTGAGAGAGCAAGCCGAGTAGCCGTTGACTCATGCCCAGCACCGCTATCGATATTAACACGGCGCGACGACGAGGCTATTGGACCGCCGGAATTATTGTTTCCATATGATCGAATGGTCAACTAGGACCCATTGCAGTTGGCTGCAGGCGGACTGAGCATCGGGCTACGATAATACCGGTGGCAAGCCTCTTGTTGAGCTCCATCTCTCTCAGTGTAATGGCGGATTCGAGCGGCTCAGGCCGCTTCTATCTGGTGCATCAACCCCAACACCACCAGTTGGAGTCCTCACTTTGGTATACGATAAATGGCCGACGGCTCGAAACTCGAGGCCAGTGAAGAGAAGGAGAGGTGGATGAGCTGTACGTGTACACTACACGCACGGCACTTCCAGCATCTACACTTTTCGGAGAGGCTTCGTGCCGTATGTACCAATGGACGCCGGTCCAGGAATAACACCGGCTCCATGTTGATCGACGAGAGAGCGGCGAAATCGGCATCGTGTGGAAGTGTGGCGCAGGCCTGGCGAGCTGCGTTTAATTGGGGATAGGGGAATGCAAGACGCGTCGTGCGCGTTTCAATAAAAATTCGCTCAAGAACACTCTGGTGGTCGTCAACCAGGCGAGCCAGAGGTCGCAAAAGGGTCGTCGGAATGCCAAGCCATGACGTCACAGGCAGCCCCTCTATGAATTGGAGACCCTTGAGCAGTGAGCCCTAGCCACATCCATGCGAAGCTGAAGATGGCCTCATCGAGCGTCGGAGTCCTCACGAACAACTCAGCGTCCAGCGCATTCCGGTGACTCGACAGCCAGGGCGGTGGATTTGGGCATCGGAGGCTCTCTGGCTCTCCACGAACTCTTTCAAACTTTCCAGGGTTGTCCATGAAGCAAAAGTTCTTATTTGGAGCGGTGTGGCTGCAAGTGCCGAGGCTTGAAACAAACATTTCCATTCTGGCTGCCTGCGCCTCAATCTCTTCGGAGCTCGGCAGCACCACCGGCCACGGTGTCAATCATGACGGAGTGCGATCCGACTTTGCTCCACGTTGAAAAAGCCCCTGCACGGGAGATCGCACAGAAAAACGCGTGTTGGAGTCAAAATTCCCATCCCCGAAGTCTAACATTAGTTCTCGGATATCCGAAAGAGGAAAAGGGCCAACACGCATCTCTGAGCGTCGCTTCGCTTCGGGGTGGTGGCCAACTTACCAGCCGGCCGGTAGGTGGGGCGGCCGCGGCGGGGCGGGAGGCAGCCCTTGACGTGGCAGCCGCCGATGCCATCTCTTTTCCGCCACAACCCACGGTGACACTTCTCGAAAGCGTCGCTCCGATGTCAGTGTATACGTAAGCATTTCGGTGTTTGCGCCTCGTTCTCTGGACTTGAACGATTTCCAGAGCTTTCAGGGTCTAGGGTCGAAGCACATCGAGTGATGTGAAGTATAATTAGATTTCGGCCCCTCAGGTGTGGACTAACTCAGCGTCACATGAATTACACCAAATGTTGTTAGTTCATACCCGAACTCTCACCGCACACTTCATGGCAACGCCACATACGTACGGAAGCGATCCGTCTGAATGGATCACTATTGCCTCCATTAGCTGGTGTGTTTGGGCTAAACTAACCCCATTGTGGTCGTTTGGGTTCGGTGACCCGGGGCGCTCGAGACTGTACAGAAACGGGGCAGTGACGGGCTCGGCCGCGGAGTCAGGCTGCTGCTGCTGCTCGTTGCTCCCTTGCTTCATTCACCTCGGTCAAGCTAATGCTGGTGCCATCGGTAAAAGAGACCAACCCAAAGATGGGGGAGGGGGTCGAAGGGGGTGTAGAACTATGCGATGTGCCCAACGAAGGAGGACTCGGGATCGGCGACATCGGGAAACTCGTCATCACTAACAGCTGAAGTTAAGCATTTGCCCTTGCTGCCTATTCGCAAGTTTGCAAGTTGACAAGTTGACAAGTTGACAAGTTGACAAGTAGACAAGTAGACAAGTAGACAAGACAGAGCTGTATGCCTATCCTGTTGTCATGCTGTCCAAGGATGCCAGGGATGCCAGATCATCAGATGACAAGTCAAACAGGTATTCCGCCTTGAAAGTATATGCAAACCTGCCAGACACATAGACAGACAGACAGGACAACGTGATCAAATGTGGTTAGGTCGTTCGTCGTTAAGAACATTGCTTTGATTTCTACGAGTTCTTACCGGCAAGGCCGCAAAACCGCAAAATGCGCAAAGGGCAATCAATGACTGGGTGCTGCCTACCTACCTAGTGCTCACTCTCTGCTACTCATGCTGACAGATGTTGGCGTTGGCGTTGGCGTTGACGTAGGAGTAAGAGTAGACGTCGGTGTCGGTGTCGGTGTCATAGCCGAGTTAATGTATCGGCGAGTAGTGTATCGGTAAGTGGAAGCTATTTGTGAGTGATAGATGGGTGGACTGGTGATTACATAATTCAGTCTATTATGTGATTACCATAGATACATGCATACGCCCGGTGAGACGCCCTCGACGGGAGACGGCGGCGAGGATAGAGTAGAGTTAAATCTCAACTATTTGCATCGCCTCTATGGACTATTTACCAGTTGGGGGTTAACTGTTTATTGACGAGACCTGCATCGACTATACTGTTAGTGAAACTGTAAAAGTATACGTATAGCCCCAGAAAACTGAAACGGGAGACGGTATAAGACGGGATTTTCAGTTATCCTGTTCTTTACTGCACCGGTACGCAAAGAGTACGACATGGCGGTGTTTGTCACCAGAAAATAAGCAGTCAGGACAGAAAACAGGATAGGAAGGGACCAAGGTGGTGAACTTGGTGTTCTCATGTTTCTCCGCTGTATTCGCTACCTTCTCCTCTTCCATCTCTACTATCTCAACTCCTCGTGGTTAAATCACCTCATGTCCCAACCAATATTCCCCGTCTTTCCACTCCATTTAGACGTGGTCAGAACGTGGTCAAGAACGTCTTTCGTAATCAGACCAGACGTGGGGTGCAACTGCCTTCATCATGATGGGAACGCTCAGACGGTCTTTAGAGTTCCTGCTTTATCTTTGGGTGCTGCTGCACTCGGTGAGATAATAAGGTAGTTGCGATGGAAGGTTCGATCACAACCCACCCCAACGCTCCTGCGATCTTGGTCGCCGGATTCCCCCGTGAAAGATGGAAGGTACGGCAGATGCGAATTTGGTAGCTGGGTTGGAAAGTACGAATAGCAATAGAACACTGGTATTGCATACTGAGTAGGTGGGCAGATGATGATCGCCCAAGAGAAGAGCAAGCCAATACCGTACCATTTCGTGACAGACCGTCAAAGATTGCAAGGAGCCACAGATAGTCTGACGATGATTCAACATTTAAGTTTTCGCTGGTTTAACAGGATACAGGGCGCATGGCTTTCTGAATTCATATGTGTCAATGTAACCGTACACTCGGCTGTTGGTTTGCTGCCATAATGTCATTGACGACAGTAGTAGTAGGAGCTGACTGTAACAGAACAAAATTGCTTTTTGTATCCTTTACATGGACTACAAAAGCCAGGATATAATCTTTTTTTTATCAAGTTAGCCTCCCACTCCAAGCCTCTTTCTTCCCCTTTGCTCATCTCAGCAGTTCATTGACGGGCTCAAACACCCGGATGAACTCCCAAATGACCACCACTCACCACCCCATTGCCATTCATCACCCCATTCCCTCCCACAGCCGTAACACCCCCAGGCACGGCTGTCGGCGTCATCTTGGACTTTGTGATCTCAAAGAACTCCGTCAGGCCCTTAACAACAACGTCCACATTCATGTTGATCTGCGGCATCTTCTCATAGCTGCCCTCCTTCATGATAGCCACGAGCGCCAGGAACCTATCCACCTCGCGGAGCATGATAGGGCGTTGCGCGTCCGCCAGCACCATGCCACTCTCGGCCCACTCGCACGCGACCTGGTCCTCGAGCTTCTGCTCCCAGGGAGGGCCCTCGAGGCGCTTGCGCCACTCGGGGGTCCGCTGCCAGCTGCCGTACACCTCGGTGAAGTCGATGATGACGTCCACGTAGTCTGAGCAGATCTCGTACGATGCCATGTCCTCGGGCGTGCTGTCGGTGGCGATGTAGATCTTGGTGTTGACGTCGAACAGGTAGGCCTTTTCGAAGCGGCAGGTCCGGCACAGGTTGGTGAGAATGGCCTCGAGCTGGCCGAGACGGGGGATCAGCTTCTGGATAACTTTACTAAAGGCTTCGAAGATGCTGTGGTTGTAGATGCTGGTGAGGTGGAAGTTCACCGGCGCGTTCTCAACCCCTTGGTCCGACAGCTCGTCCTGGATGCGGATGGTGATGTCGCGCTGGATGTCTAGCTTATAGTCATCGGAAAGGCCGTCGACTTTGTGGATGAAAACTTCGATGTTGATGTGTTGGTAGCTGCGCTGTAGGTGTAGGATAGTGGCATTGAGGCGTGCAACGGCTTCGAGGTAATCATCTTGGGCGTCGATGACCCAGATCAGAGCGCCAATCTCGCCGAAAATGGCGTCCATATCGAAGGGAAAGGCGGGGTTGTCAAAGACATCGATTTGTCCAGGGAAGTCCCAGACTTGAAACTCCATAAACGAGCTGTAATCCGTACGTCAGAAGAAGAGACCGAGACCGAATGGAAGAAGTCTTACTTTAAACTGTCTTTTTGGATCCTAGCCGTTGACTCCAAGAATAATGTCTCGTTTGGCGGTAGCTTGTGAAAAACGACGCTTGATATGGATGACTTCCCACTCCTGTCCATGTGTAAGCGCAAGTCACGATCCAGATTTGCACGACTTCCATACCTTCGTTGCCCCATTAGGAGAAGACGGGGCTTGCCCTTGGCATGAGGGACTGCTATCGGTTCGGGTACCTTGACACCATCTTTGAGATTTTGCTGAACTCGTTGTCGATTCTGCTCATAAACACGATGAAGATTTAGCATTGCCCTACTAGTACGCCTGGAAACACGTGGTGGTCGTGGCTCAGTGCTGGGATCGAGGAGGGCTTCACTGCCCCCGCTGAAAGCAGATGCCATGATGAAAGAAGCCAGTATGGGGGTAGAATGAAGGAGCTGTGGAGGCTTGAAGACCAGATATGACGACCCCGAAACGGATCTTCCTCGATGAGAAAGGGAGGTCGTATAAGTCCCTTGCGTCTCGGCGACCGAAGCGACACTATCGACAGCGGTGATATGGACAAGAGGCCGGCGGTATCTCAACAGCTGAGTATCGATGAGCCACTAGCTTGTATGTCCCCTTGTTTGTTTGATCATCCAGGGGTAGCTTCTCGCGGATTGGGTACCGAGAAGCAGAATGCGGTCCAGACATCGATAAGTAGCCGCTCGAGTGACGACAGAAACGGGGACGGGAAGCCGTTATTTGACGCGTCTATAGCCATTCCCATCAAATGCCGGTGCCAAGCCCAAAGTGACAAGATGACGCTCGGCCGCCAGCCTCTTGTGTTCAAGAGTTCCGAGTATAACCCAGTTTTTGGCGAACCTTATTGCCTCGTACTTTCGGAGCAAAGACCGCCTGAAATATTTATCAGGCGTTGCTGACGGAAGATACGGGCAGAAGGAAGAGGTGGCTCATTTTCCAAGGTGGTACAGCGACGGAATTGGCTCGGCACATACAACGACCGACAGCCATAGCGACGAGGTGACTGGCCGCACAACGAACCAAGAGAAACAAGTCCTTCCGCAAAATATTGGAGTAACATGTCCAAGGGATGCAAGATGGGACTGGGCGCACGGAGTTTGTCGGAGATTGCTGAGCCGGCTGGTCCTGTGGCGAGTAAACTTGGGTTTGGCGTGACAAACTTTCCCAACGTCCAGACGGCACCTCATCCATCTCTAACCGACGCGGCTATCCTCCCTCAAAATCCGGTATCCAAGGGGAACACCTGAACCAGACGGGCGGTTTCGCTTCCATTGATCCTTCCCCCAGATTTACTCTTTGCGGGATAACGACGGAATAAGATTGATGACCCGAGCGGATCAGGGACAGTGTCGTAAAATGACACCACCACGGTGTCTGTGGAACATTGGAAAGCCGAACACACCCATCTGCGGATACAAGTCGGTCGATTCCGTGATCCCCATTGGCAGGTAGAATCCCCCAGTGTCCCAGACAGGCAGAAAGACGGATAGACAAAGTTTCATAGTAGTGACCAGGGTAAGGGGAAGCGGATGAAAGGGCTTGACTGGACAATGGTAGGAAACTTCAAAAAGCAAAAGAAAAAGCCTTGTGTCTTGATTTGCTTACCTCCATGTTGAAATAAGAGCAGCTGCAGTGCTGCCGCTACCTTTGCTGGTTGGATGGGCCTGGATTGTGGTAGTAACAGAGAATTTCAACCACCCCACGGGCAATGGCCCCTTGACTTTGCTTCCCGTTCCGTCCCAAGTCCAAGTCTGGGTCCAGGTCCAAGTCCGTAGCCGCTCGGATTACCAGATGAAGTGGTGGTGAAGAGTCGCCTTGTAAGTGCTGGGCAAGGGAACACCGGGCAGTCGATCTGGCAAATAAGAGTGAGTAAAGGGCGGCTGTGTGGACGTAAACGAGATGAGGACGCCTCGCCGGTGTGAGATGTATGTGTGTGCACGCGTGTACTCGTGTGAGAGACGTTGTGAGTCGGGGTCGGGAGGGGGGGCCGGTCTGATAGATGGTCTGACTTACCTCCAACAGTCAGCGGGACGGTCAACGGTCAGTCAACCCTCGCCTCCCCTGGTCAAAGACAACCGGTCTTGAAGGACAAACAGAGGAAGAGGCAACTGTAAACCGGATGAGGTTTGAAGAGGTGATGATGGGAATGGGAGATGGTCAAGAATAGTAGTAGTCGGAAGAGGTGACAAGTCAAGAGAAAAAGTAAAGAGTCGTCAAGTCGTTGGGAGACAGCTGCCGATTGGAGTGAGGTTGAAGTATGTCGTCGACGTCGGCGAGGCAAGATCTGACTGGAATCTCGCAACCTCGATTTTCACGAATTGTAACAGGTCAGGTAGGACGACGGAGGGGCATTGGCGGTTGCATTTGGTAACAGTTGCAGCAGCGAGGAATGCTGGTCGCTGAATGCAGCAATCGCGGGCGCCGCCCTGCTCAGGCCACAGCGAGCAGTGAGGCGGGCACAGTTGCAACGGGCACGGCGGCAGTGTGGATACGCCTACGGGGTACCGCTTCCCCGCGCTCCACTATACCGCCGGCAGATATGGGGTACAGGGCAGATAAGAAATGTCCGATATTCGATGATTGGTACCTCTACCGATAGCCCGCTGAGTCCCTGGGGCATCATCTACAGAGAAAAGTATGGCCTTGGAGATGTAGGATGATGAAGCATGAATTTCTATGGGAAGGGTAACTCTAACTACTGTAAACACGCCATTACGACACCCAATGCTCTGCAGTTCGCGGTTCGAGATACTCCGAGAACCCCATTCTTGGCACCGCCAGAGTGGGCAGGTGGGGCACTATCATTTACCCCCACTTCTTATTTGATAGCCTCACCACCTTGATGAGTGGCCTGTTGAGTCAACATCAAGGACCCTAACCCTACCCATACAATCACCAGGAGTAGGCACTTCAGGTCATACAGTTTTGAACATCCTCATGTCTCTATAAACAGAAAAAACGCCGTCTCCTGGGGTGTATCGTAACCTATCCGTGCCACACCATACGTGCTTGCTTGGTACATAAACTGAACAGAAAAGCGAGGCCAGATCCAACAAACCCGTAGCCCAAAGCAATGCTAGAAAGAAGATGAAGAAACAATAAGAACACGTCCACTCAGGTAGGGGGGCTCAGAGCCTTATCCTCCCTCCACCACTACTGCTGCTACTCCCTCCTCCTCCAGCACCACCGCCAAACCACCTCCGGATATCCGAAAAATTTTCATTACCATTACCCCCAGAGCCGGCACCAGCACCACCAGCATTGGTGTCTCCTCCCATCCATTTGGGCCTCGGAAGATCCGTCAACCACTTTGGTTTATCTATGGTATCAATCGTGTTCTTGAGCCTATGGCCCAGCGCCCCAAAAAAGTTCTCGTCGTCATCCTCACTTGCCAACGTCACTTGCCTCGACGCCGTCCCAACCCTCCTGGCCGAAGTGTTCGCCAACGGCCGCGTGTTAGGCGACGTTGCGAGAGGGGTTGTAGGGTTCCCTGGTAATGGGTACGGGGTTGAGTTGGCCCGAATGGTCAAGATGGGAGCAGCCCGCGACTGTGAGGAAGAAGATGAGTCCGTGTAGTGTGACCGGCGGCCGCCGCGGATGGCAGCCGACGAGCCGTTGAGTTCGCGTTCGATGAGATCACGGCCCTCACGCCACGTGCCGGTACCAAAGTTGGCCCCAAACTCGTCGTCGGATTCCAGAGTGTCGAGAACATCAACGCCGAAGCCGAGCGCTCGTTGAATCTTGCCGTAGAGCCCAAAGAGGGTGAAACACACAGGAACAAGGATGAGAGCGGGAAATAAGTAGTCGAACCACTTGCCGAGGGGCGTAAGGTTGATAAGCTGGCCGAGAAAATCGTAGAATACCGTATCTTTGTAGACGACGCCGAGGAAGGTCATGAAATTGTACGTGAGTGGCACGCTGAGGCGGGCAACTTGGCTGGCGTACCAAAAGGCAGACTCGGGCGCCGTGTTACGACGAACCAGTGCCCGACCGCGCCAGACCTTGACTTCGGTAATGGATATCAAGGCGGCAGCGCACATGTATACCATCCAAAGGGCAGCAATCACTTGACCGGCAAGCCCGATTTGGCCCTTGTCACCGACATTGTGGTGAACAACAGAGTAGCGGATGACCGAGAGAACCGGGAAAATGCCCTTGACAACTTCGGACCACACAATACAGACTGACGCGAGAGCTAGCAGGCCGCCAAACGCAAGGTTGAAATAGGGAAGGACGTAGTGATGGTAGAGGAAGCGAGTATATGGGGTCAAGAGACTGTGCCTGTCCCAGAAACCGGAGCCCGGGGAAGGCGCACCAAAGTCCAGTCTCTTGGAAGCAACCGAGTCGATGATGGCTTGTGTTCTGACGGCGTCATGTAGAAGCCTGTTCCAATCGTTCAAGTACCGAGAGCGGGCGTGCTTGGCCCTGATCAACTGTCTCGTGAGATCGGCCATGTACTTTTCAGTGATTACCGTGGGCAGTTTGGTCCTGATATATTCTCCGGAGCCGCGGACCGCGCCAGATGTGCTTGCGAGTTGTGACTCTGGAATGTTAGTGAGGTCGACCAACTCTTCGATCCAGTCCTGGAAGTTCTTTGCAGTTCCGGTTTTGCTGCGCTTGCTGAGCTCCGCCACCTGCATCTCCAGATCATCCAGATTCATCTGTGCATCCTCCATCTGATCATACACCTTGGGAGCATGCGTCTGGATCCTACGCAGCCGTCCACTGATGTCGGCGTTCCGAAAGAGTCGACGGGGGATAGCGACCAGGCCATGCCCCATAAGATAGATGGCCAGTATGAGACCCCAACAATATGCGAGAGCCATGACAGTGCTCTTGAGCGATTCGGAGAAGCCACCGTATGACCAGAGGACGTATAACAACCCCAGGATTCCGGAGCCAAAGACGATGGCATAGTACTGGGCGTTTGCGCGAAGCGAGTCTCGGAATTTGGCCTGGGGATCGCGATAGCCGGAATCTGAGTATTCGCCGAGGATGGGTATGATGAACCTGTTGATGCGTTTGCGTTAGCTTTCCAGTCATGCTAGATGTTCAAACTAGAATATCAAGCGAGCACACACCATGTCAAACAGAAGGTTAGCCAGTAGGCGATTCTCCAACAGACGCGCAATGGGCCGCGCTCCAGCCAGATTCCCCGAGCATCGATATCATCAACCATGGCGCTCGAGGCCAGGTCGATAGGTACCAACAGTACCATGCTTGCCGGGAGACATAATGCGAAGAAGATGGGGACTAGAAGGTAGGCAGGCGTTGTTCGTAGCGGAAGATAGTGTCGGAGGATGAGGAGGACGATGACCGAGATCACGAAAAGCGCGACCGAGGCAAATACCTCTGAGGCCACGGGCGATTGCGTCGTAGCGAATTCCATCATGAAAGATGGTTTAGTTATTGTTGCGCATAGTCCTTTCGCTTGGGATCGTCGGCGGTGTGTTAATGTCTGCTGTGAGAGAAAGTTCCATGACTTTTCCCTTGGGTAGAAATTCGAGGGTCCCAATAGTGGAAGGCACCACGAAACGTCATGTCATGACTGGCAGCTCGTGCTGACCCATAACAGTGGGCAATGACCCGCTTACGGCGGCTGCAGGGCATAGGCATTGCATCCCCCGGTTTCTGGGGGAACGACAGGGGGGTTGCAACTGTGTTGATTGGAAATAGCTGCGTTTCCATCTTCCGTCCTCTGTGGTTACTTAGTGTTGCTGTTACATAAGGCAATCCCCCAGTTTCAACAGGAACACTGCTGATGAAGGAGCATCAAGTCACCAAGACGGAAAGCCAAGTGGGAGATACACATATATTCGATAAACACTGCATGGACCCTGTTTACTGTCTTGGCTCAAAGAGGGAAAGAAGTCCACGGCACAGAATGCCACTTGATCGCTGTTGGCCCACTTGATCCGCGCTCCGCAGTCACGATAAGATGTGTTGCCCGGATCGGGTGGTCCAGATCCTCCAGAGATCCGACTCGGCGATAATCTCACTGCTTCAACCGGGAAGGAAGTGCAGTGACGACAGTGTAACACTGCACGTCCCCTCCCCCGCCTTATCACTCGCCGACGAGGTGAGGGGTTGAAGTTGAAACGGCATTTCAAGTTACCTATAAGATGAACCTCTTTCTCCGTCCCAGTTGCCCGGGCTCTGTTCCTTTGTGTAGGCACTTGTATAAAACCAAAGGAAGACAAGTCTGTCACGCCCGGCTTCCTTTACGAGCTTTCTCATCATCTTCACCTTTCTTTAGTAACACAAAGCCCAACATGGAAGTCGAGCTTACGGCCCCCAACGGCAAGAAGTGGACGCAGCCACTAGGCTTGTTCATCAACAACGAGTTTGTCAAGAGTACCAATGAGCAGAAGTTGATTTCCATCAACCCAACGTATGTCTCAAATCCCATATCACTCACTTAGCCACGGTTACTAACGATTATACCCAGTACCGAAGAGGAGATTTGCTCGGTATACGCCGCAACCGCCGAGGATGTCGACGCCGCAGTATCAGCAGCCCGCAAGGCCTTCAAACACAAGTCATGGAAGTCTCTATCCGGCACTGAGCGCGGCGCCCTGATGCACAAGCTGGCCGACCTAGTAGCTCAGAATGCCGAAACCCTAGCCACCATTGAGTGCCTGGACAACGGCAAGCCGTATCAGACAGCCCTTACCGAGAACGTGCCCGAAGTGATCAACGTCCTCAGGTACTATGCCGGCTTTGCGGACAAAAACTTTGGCCAAGTGATTGACGCCGGCCCGGCCAAGTTTGCCTACACAATCAAGGAGCCTCTCGGCGTGTGCGGCCAGATCATCCCCTGGAACTACCCGCTAGATATGGCCGCCTGGAAGCTGGGTCCAGCTCTCTGCTGCGGCAATACCATTGTCCTCAAGCTGGCCGAGCAGACGCCCCTGTCCGTGTTGTACATGGCTAAGCTCATCAAGGAGGCCGGCTTCCCTCCCGGTGTGATCAATATCATCAACGGCCATGGCAGGGAAGCGGGTTCCGCACTTGTGCAACACCCTCAGGTGGACAAGATTGCCTTTACCGGCAGCACCGCTACGGGCAAGGAGATCATGAAGATGGCTTCCTCGACCATGAAGAACATCACCCTGGAGACCGGCGGCAAGTCACCGCTAATTGTGTTTGAGGATGCCGACCTCGACCTGGCGGCGACATGGTCACACATTGGCATCATGAGCAACCAGGGCCAAATCTGCACAGCCACGTCACGCATTCTCGTGCACGAGAAGATCTACGACGAGTTCGTCGAGAAGTTCAAGGCAAAGGTCCAGGAGGTTTCAGTACTCGGCGACCCCTTCGACGAGAGAACGTTCCACGGACCTCAGGTCACCAAAGCGCAGTATGAGCGTGTTCTGGGCTACATCAAGGCTGGAAAGGACGAGGGTGCCACGGTGATGCTGGGTGGTGAGCCGGCTCCGCAGAACGGCAAGGGTTTCTTTGTGGCGCCGACCGTCTTCACCAACGTCAAGCCGACCATGAAGATCTTCAAGGAGGAGATCTTTGGGCCCTGCGTGACCATCACCTCGTTCAAGTCGGAGGAGGAGGCGTTAACGCTGGCCAACGATAGCATGTATGGCCTGGGAGCGGCTCTGTTCACCAAGGACCTGACCAGGGCGCACAGAGTGGCGCGGGAAATCGAGGCCGGCATGGTCTGGGTCAACAGCAGCAACGATTCGGACTTTAGGATTCCATTTGGAGGCGTGAAGCAGTCCGGTATTGGGAGGGAGTTGGGAGAGGCAGGTCTGGCACCTTATTGCAATGTCAAGAGTATCCATGTAAACATGGCGGCATGAAGGGCTGTATCAGTTGACATATCATGGATTTAAGCGTATCCAAACCGAGTTCGTCTCATCACAGCGTTGTTTGAATCTTGTACATTGGGGTGATGGGATGATAGATTCAACCCCTGTGAACATATCCTGTATCACTGATGATGCTTTTTCACAGCGTTCCCTACCGCTGGCAAGCTCCTGGCAAACCCCGGACTTCTCCCCCAATGTTTGGCAGAGCTCTGACCTTGTCGAGAGTCTTCTTTCCTGGCGGCACCCAATGAGCAATTCCAAGACATACGCTGCTGTGTGTCTGGATTACGTCGCAGGCGTATCTTTCAGTGTGCTAAATATACTGCGAATATGCGATCCGCAGCGTTAGTAAGACGTCCACTAAGCTGGCCCCACATAAGCTCCCCAGGCAGAGGGGCGTAGTCTGTTTAGCCTATCCAGCTGATCTAGACCGCATCACATGCGACCAATTGAAATAACTCTTGACGTTGTCCTCTTGCTCCTTGACAACAGGGTCTGGCGATCTGCAATCATCATCATCGCTTTTTGTCCTCAGCTCAACTCGACATATATCCTAGTTATAATCCTAATCTCCATTCCCTCCCAACCAACGGTTACAAACGTGACTGAAATCCTCGACCGAATTCGACACTTTCACCGACACCCAGCCGATTCAAACACGATGGTCCCGATCCCGTCTGCGGAACTGCGCACCTCGTATTCCCTCTACTCCCTCGACTTCGACCCCGAAGATGCGAACCGACTTATTGTAGCCGGTGGCGGCGGGCCCGGTAACCATGGTGTAGGAAACAAGATCACCGTTATCGACGCATCACGCCCGGACACTCTCGACATTGTATCCGAGATCGAGCTCAGTCGCGACGAGGATAGTGTCGCGACTCTCGCCGTCGGACCCCGAAATAAGGACTCGATCCTGCTGTACGCTGGTGTTAATTCGAGCGCCGACGACATCGCGAAGGGCAACAACGAACACTTTCGCGTTTTCAGCTTGGACCAGCCATCCAAAACCAAAGCTTCGTCTGAGAAGCCCAAGATCACCGAGTTCTCGCGCACTTCACTGTTCGCAACAACGGAGAAGGATACATATCAGAGAGTGCTGAGGTTGTCCGCGCCTTTCCCCGGGTCCGCCCAGGTTGGTGCTGTCGCCACGGGATTCTCCAAAGAGCCAGAGATTGCTCTCTTCGATGTCCCCAACAGGGGCGCTGCCACTCCCAAGCTCAGGGGTAACCTTGAGCTGGTGAAGGAGGCTGTGGACATTGATATCATCCAGACTGGTGACGATAGCTACCAGCTCGCTTACTGCGACGAGCACGAAATGCGCACCATGAACATTGGAAAGGGCATCTCGGAAGGTCCCAAGCTGGTCTTCACCATGCCAGACGAGGCGGCCGTCACCGGAAACGCTAGGCCCTCATTCCGATCGGTGCGCTATCTGACTCCGGACTTCCTCCTCGCCGTTGCCAACCTTCCCAAGGGCGGTGGCGTGGTTCTACACGGATTCCGCATGCCCAAGAATGACAAGATTCACAGCAAGCTCAAAGAGAAGGAGGAGGAAGAGGCCAAGAAGGCCAACAGCAACGCGAACAGTACGGTCACCACCAATGGGGACGGAACCGCGGATAAGACAGTCGTGGCCACAAAGGTGGAGGAGCCCAAAGCAAGACTATGCATTTCCGCGAAACTGCCCAGCTCTGTCACGCGCGCTACCGGTCTGGCCGTCCGCAATCTCTCTCCTCCTGCGTCGCCAAATGCCAAGCAGGGCGACGCGCAGTTCGTCATCGCCGTTACTGGCCAGGACAGCTCGATTACTATCTATACGCTAGACCACCAGTCTGTTGCCGACATCAACCTGATCGTCAACCTCTTCAAGGTCACTACCTTCAAGAACGTTCACAACGGTCCCATTTCCGGCGTGGCCTTTTCCTACGTCATCCCTCCCGCCGACTCGAAGTCGGACGAAAAAGCCGTCGCAAAGAAGGGGTCCGTCCGCCCCGAACACGTCAAGCTAGCCTCCATCGGCTCCGTCGGCAACTCTTGCATCGTGCACTCCCTCCCGCTCAAGAAGTTCGTTGACAAGACCGCCCAAACCCGCCGCGGCGGCCCTCCCCGCGCGGCCCGCTACGTCCTGGCCCTGAAGAGTCAAGCCCCCTCCCCCAAGGGTCTCCTCTTCTTCACGGCCCTGATTACCCTCTTCATCGGTCTCTTCGTCCAGAGCTTCCTCGAAATCAAGGGTTATTCCAGCCCCATGATCGGGGCCAGAAGGTTCGCTCCCGTCAGCTGGCAGCAGAATCCCCGCTACCATGCTGGCCAGGGTGTGGTTGGTAATGCCAACTATGCGAACTCAGAGTCGCTCACTCCCGACGGCGTGCACGGCTTCCTAGCCTCGCTGCTGGCGGAGAAGGATCTCAAGGTGCAGGATGGACAGGCAAAGAAGGTGGTGTTGAACGTCGGAGCCAAAGACGGGATCGTCCAGGTTAGTGGACACGACGCCGAGGTGGACAGCACCGCGCCGACACCGAAGGAGTGGGATGAGTTGCATGAGACGCAGAAAAAGGTTTGGAAGGAGAAGTTGAAGGCGGCGGGCCACTGGGGGGAGGAGATGGGGGAGACGATCTTCAAGAATATCCTGTTTGGCGAGTTGGGAGCTGTGGTAGGCGGACTGGTTCGTTAGGGATGATGGGTGAATGATGGGGATAAGGGGTAAAACGTGAGATGGTTTACTGTCCAGTATAGGCCGAGCAATTTGGTATAATGTTTTCTATCTCAAGTTTTCGTCGTGTATTGACATGAATGCAGGACTAATGATGAATAATATGGATGCGAAAAGGAAAATAATATTCTACCTGCCTTGCCACAATCAATACCTGGTTATCGCCCCAGCGCACACGACGTTCTCGCAATATCCCACAACCCTCCTTACCGGTCGTCGTGGGGGTTCCCATAACTTGCCGTATCCTTATATGCTTCTCGATATTGACCGTTCCATTCCCGCTACCCGGGGGGCATACCCCTTTATCTTTCTTATAAGCCGACTCAGTCGGGCAAGGCCAAAAGCTTCGTAAGATTCAATCCATTTGCGTCAACGCACTTGCACGTTTCTCCCTTGCAGTAATGTGTCTAGTGTGTCTAGTGTGTCCTGTCCCTCGTGCGTACTGCATGTCTTATCTTTATTTTTCTTGTCTGGTGGTGTCTCGGTTCTCGGACGGCTCGCTTGACCGGCTGCGCTTCAGACAGGAGGGAGGGAAGAGATGGATGGAGGGGAAAGAGAAACATCGCACATTCGTGATAAACCTAACCACCTTGTCTTGGGGGCGAGCTCTCATGACAAGAAAAAGCTCGGACGAGATGCAGGTAGACCGTTTAAGCCGTTGAAACCCCCATAGACTTTTCAGCTACTACCGGGTTGTTGCACAACCCAAGGGGGGCCTGGGGGAGTTACTTACGATCTCAACCTGGTTTGATTGATGCCAGAATGCAGTGGCCCGTCTTTTTTTTTTTTTTTTTTTTTTTTTTCAGCGCTGTACATACCTACATACGCCCGTCATCCATCGGATTGGACCTTGGGACTTACCTACCTCCTCTTTAGAAAAGGGTAGAGACAGAACTGCAAGCAACTTGTCCCCATCCGCCCGCCCAACTTTTCCCAAATGGAAGTATGCTTTCACCGTCAGTCAGCCGTCATCGGCATTGAACAGCCCCGACCGGTTGTTGAACATAGACAGGGAGGTAACACCGAACAAAAAGCTGAGTGTGTATCACCACACAAACTGTTTCCCCAGCATTACACAACAGCTTACCTGTTTAGTACAGTATCTCACCTCCGCCCATAAATGTACGACCTGAACATCAGAGATCCTAGTATGCCTACCTAGGTTATAGATAGGTATGTACACAGTAAGTGAAGAGCCGACCGGAGCGGAGCGGACGGATCTGTTTTGAAAGATGCTGTGACTTCCAGGTTTTGAGGATTGATTGATAACGATGTTTTTGACACCGAGGGGACCTGTTTACATCTAACTTGAACTAACGCAGCTCCCGGCCCGGGAACAGACATCTGCACAACTTGACTGACTAGAGGTACTCAACATACGACAGTTGCGGATATTGATAAACCCACGACACGACAACCACCCTACATACCTAGCCGTTCATCGACCATTGTCCAGTCGGATTGGGGGTGAGGTACACCTACCTAGCCATGTGCTTGGCTCTGCTTGCCTGCAGTAGATTTTGCTTGCTTTTCTTTTTCTCGTTTTTCAATCTGCCCTTTGTGATGCGAAGTACAAACATGGAAGGGTTTCATCAGTCAGTCACGTCACGGTGTATCGGTTCTATATGCGGATAGATGAAGGACGCTAGAAGAGTAAGATGCTCGCTCACAACCAAAGGAAGGGGTTTTCCCAATCACTTTTATCTGACGACCTTCCTCAGAGTCATCCTGTCTCCTGTGATCTCCCTTTCTTCCTCCTTTCCTTCTTTCCTTCCCTCCCTCCGTCTTTCCCTTTAACACCCACTCGTATGTCTTGAGGTTGTCTCACGTTTAAGTCTAAGCCCTGTCTTGTACTTACACTCACTTTGTTTCTCCCCACGATCGGACCCTTCCCACGTTTGATATCCACATCACTACCTACTAAAACGGATGGTGGTAACTTCCAAGACACAACCAACTGGCCGTGTAGGGAAGGAACAGGACGAGAAGGGAGGTTGCGTCTGCCCCTCCCCTCCTGTTCGTTTGTCAGTTACCTCCTTTTCGCCTGCACCCTGATTTTCTCGAGTGGCGGTGGTGCCTAATGCCGTGGATTAGACTTTTTGTTGGCAATATCTGATTACTCGTTTTCTTAACCATCGCCAGTCTTCTACACAGTTTCTATCATCTTATCTGGCCAGCCACTCCATCACTTATTACTACGGACAATATTTGGCTTGACTTGACGGTTCAGGAGGCATCATTGCGTTTGGAAAGACACTTCAGGATTCTAACGAGCTCCGGATTCGACCTTTGAGAGCAACGAAGTCATTTACAATTCAGGCCGCTGAGGAGCAAGTGGACTTATCCATTACTTACTTGGCTCCATTCGGAGCTCGTTATTCATCATCGATAACAACAACACATTTACATGGTCACTACCCAAAGGAGCCATTGAAACTCCCCCAAGTCACCACCCACCTCAACAATGGCCAACCAACCTCCTTCTCCCGCAGCTGCCGTCAAACGGCCTCAAACCAGCGCCGGTTACTCTAACGAGAATAGCCTACCACCACCAGTCCCCTCAAAAGACATCAACAGAAGCAAAAGCAAGATGTCCTTCTCCGAACGCAAGGCTCAGCAGGTATTAGGCTCTACCAGTTCAGACTCCGATACCGTCAAAATACGACCCTCAAAAGCTACCTCTACTGAGGACAACAACGATAACAACAACAACAACGACACGAACCAGAACCAGAACCTTGACCGGATCATGCGAGACATCGACCGCCCTCTCCCTGGAGACGTCACCGTTGCACCCAAGCCGAAGCGATCAGAGCAGAAACTGTCGAAATTATCATCATCCTCATCAAAGCGGGCATCGGTGGCCGAGCTGTCCAGACAAAAGAGTAACCTCAACTTCTGGGAGGGCGCATTTTCTGTTAACGAGGTTAGTCCGGCCAAGGAGCGGATACGCGGTGATGCGCTGGTTATGGCGGAGGTTAAGACGAATGTGATTGTGAGTTTCGTCCGGTCCCTTGGTCCCTCCCTCCCTGCTTCCATCCTTCTTTTTCGCTCTCCCTACACATTCAAATGAACTAACCAACCCATCTCCATCGCTCACCACCCAGATAAGCGACGAATTCACCTTCATCACGATGTTTACATACCACCTCTCCTGTCGCTTCCAGCGCCCAGTGTCGTCCATCATCGTCACCCTCCACCACGGCGCCTGCATGTTATTCGGCGGTACTTTTGACCCGGCGTATGTGGTTTCCGTTTCGGCCTTACCGAGCCATCTGCAGCCGACTACGAATAAGCGGAATGCGGCGCTGATTCAGAAGCACCTGGAGGAGGCGATCGGGGTAAGTCCGGCGAGGGGACTGTTAAAGTTCATCCCTGTGGCGGAGGATTGTTTGGCGAGCGGTGGAATGACGGTGAGTAGGGAGATGGAGATGGCTGAGAAGGGGATTGTTTCTGGGAGTGCTGGTAGCGGCAATGGTGGGTTGCCGTTGTCGAAAACCATTACACCAGGAGCAGGGGCTGAAGAGGGGGGAAGTATTTTATCGATGAAGAAGTCAAGGGGGAGGATGAAGCTCAATGTGAAGGTACTACTTACCTACCAAACCCCTTCGAAGTTGGACGAAGGATATAGAACACAATGCTAACAGACGAAGCAGAAATCCCTAGCCAATTTCAGACAAGCAACAACCGCCCCAGAACCAGAGCCAACAGACCTCAGTCACTCTCAACAAACCCAAACCCAAACCCAAACCAAAGCTCAAGCCCGTAGCCACCACAGCCACCGTCAGCGACATGGACAACTCACACCACCAACCAGCGCAGAGGATTCTCCTCTCTTCGTTCCCGAACGGACGAGCTGCCACTCCTCACCGCGACGAGGTGGAGGAAATTTACCAACGACAGAGACGCGGGGGAACTTTGACTATCCTTCGGCTCCTACTACTGATAGACTTACCACAGCTAACAATCCAGCTCCTCAACAACAGCATCAACAACCGAAGAAACGGAAAAGCTTTGTTTCTACCATCTTCAGTAGATCTAGCTCGAGAGCTGAGAGGCGCGAGGATGGTCGGAATGCAGTGTTGCCTACGATTATGTCGGAGCGGAGTTTATGAGTGAGTGAGGTGTTCTGATGGTGGTGCTAGTGAGGCGCCGAATATGGGCGAGTGAGCTGGTGGCTGTGAGGGGAGAATGGATGAGAGAGTTATTGACAGTATTGTACTTGTTATCCATCTGGTGGGTTGGATGGATGTTTATGGTTACTGGTATTATTGAAACAAAATGGCATAAGGAAGCAGGCAGTGGTAAAGCATCGTTGGTTAGGAGAGCAAACATCATGACTTGATGCAATGCAGTCAGTCCTAAATATGCGATCTGTTAAAGATATGTTAACATGAGTATGTACGATGCTAATTCAAAACTCGCTCTAATGCGTTTCCTGCTGCCGCTAACTCTAAGCCACTTCCAAATCAACAAAGCCAACACATCGAGTCGATGACAACCTACCAAGTCCTCGAACGACCAGAGGTAGCCATCTCCAAACCCCCATCATCATCAGCCAGAGCCTCCTCAAAATACCCATCCCTCCTCCCCCCCTCACTAACTCTACTCGTCCTCCCACCATCCTCCCCCTCCAACTCAGTCGTGGTCAACTCATCCTCCGTCCCGGTACTACTTCCCCCACTCGTATGTCCCCCTCCCCGCCCCTTAATCGACAAACTTCTCAGATCGACCTCACTCAGTATACTTTCAATGCTTCCCCTCCTATCACCCGCCCCACCCGAGCTGCTCGGCGCAAGAGGATGTCTACCACCCATCGGATCAACAGTGCTGCTGGAAGCATAATTCCCCTCACCATTACCCGTAGTAGCAAACGCGTTCGCGGCGTTCCTCCGATCCCTCGTCTCCCTCCTCCCTCTTTCCACCAGCCTCTCGACTTTAAGTCTGTTCGCGATAAATTTCACCTTGGGGAACGCGCTCTGCTGACCTTCATGAATCATTCTCGCCAACCTCGGCGGGTCGGGATCGCTGAGGATCTTCAAGAAATCACTGGGAATACTCTTGGGCCAGATCGTCACGGTGCCGCCGAACGTCTGCAGCCACAGCTGGCTCCAGTCCTGTCCCAACGGGCGGGGCAGAAGTTCCAATTGGCGTAGCACGCGCAGCCATTTTGTTAGGTCGAGCTTGATGTACTGCTCGGTAGCGGAGCCGAGGTAGCCGCCGCGCCAGCCGCGGCCTTTGCGGTGGGTTACCGGCTCGCCGACGGACCCGCGAGAGGAGAAGAAGAAGAGATTGATGTGCGGGTTCACCTGCGAGACGATGGAGAAGTTGACGTTGAAGTGCAGGTTCAGAGCCTTGATGGGGATGTCGGTCCGCAAGGAACCGTCCTTCCACTTGTGCCCGAAGGAGTAGGGTTCGAGGGACCCGTCGCGGTTTTTCATCATGAGGACTACGGGGTTGAGGATACCCGGGACGGCGGCGGAGGCGAGGACGGCTGACCAGATGACACAGTCGGGCGAGGTGAGGTAGTTGCAGAGGATGGTGGGGGAGTGAGGGTCTGAGGGCACGCAGGAGACGTTGAGGATGCGGCCGGTGCGCTCGTAGGCTTCGCGGAAGGTCAGGCTGCCGTGGCACCACCAGGCGCATTGCTTGGCCCAGTCGACCGAGTCGAAGCGCGCGCCCGTCTTCCACCAGCGCCAGAACCAGACGGTGAAGGGCTCGCGGCAGGCGGTGATCTTGTGGGCCAGGGCCGGGTTGAGGAGTTCCTTGAGTTCGTCGTTGGTGCGGGTTGCTACGAGGGCGGCCACGAGGGCACCGCCGCTGGTTCCGGTGATGATGTCCGGGAGATAGTCCACTTCGAGCAGGGCTTTGACGACACCGAAGTGGTAATAGGCAAAGGTTGCGCCGCCAGAGAGACAGAGAGCTGTTCGGCCGTAGTTGGCGCAGATACCCTTGAACATGACCCTCTTTTGCTCCTTGGTCAGCTGCTTAGTGTCAATCAAGAACTCGATGCTTCGTTCCACTGTTTTTTTTTTTTTTTTACGTCAGTACATGCTATGGCGCAATCTTCCTCTTGCGGAGTGCCTCAACTCACCTTCATCAACGTAGTTCTGCACCAAGTTCTTGGTTCCATAGTACGTCTGACTATATAGCCGCGGGTTCTCGATGCCCACAAAGTTATTCTTGACACAGGCTTCAATGAGCGCCTTCAGATCCTCCACCGGCTGCGTTTTCTTCTTATTGCCATCTTTGCCGCTGCCACTCTTGGTGTTGCTGGTCTCTTCGCCAGATCCCACGCCACTATCGCTGTTCTGGCTCTCGCGCTCCAGCTCCCTCTCAACCGCCTCCGCCTTCTCCCTGCACCTCCTCATCTGATCCCACACCCTCCTTACAGTCTTGCTGTCGTAGTAGGCGAAGTCGTTCTCCTCCTTCCACCGCTGGTTCCCAAAGAAGTCATCCATGTCCCGCGCCGCCGCCACCCAGTCCTTGTAGTTACCCGTCGCTCGCATCGCCCGCCGCAGCTGCTCCCGCCTCCCACGCCATGCGACGAACTGCTCGTAGAAGTAGATGTAAAAGCGGGTGGCGAGGTAGGCAATGCCCAGTCCAGTGATCCAGATACTAACGATCAGTAAGAAGGGCCACTTCAGCAGGCTGTACAGGTAGCCCTCTCGGGTCTCGTCCTTTGACCGGGTGCCGACCAGAGCGCGCAGAGGCGCCACACCCTTGCGCGGCTTCTTGTTTTTGCGGTCCTTGCCGCGCTTGTTGCGCTTCTCGTCTCTGTCGGATTTGATCACCTTTTCACTCACAGGCGCCCAGTCGTTGTGCGCGCTGAAGAAGGTACCCGTGCTGGTGCGGCGATGGTGGTTATTGCCTCCGCCAGGAGCAGCAGAGGTAGATGTCGGGTTGGGCTGCGGCGTGCCAGGAGCAGCTACATCGGCAACGGAGGCAACGACTGCGCGCGCTTCGGAATGATCGTAGTCATCCTTGGTAATGTCTAGACTGCTGGCGCTGTGAAGACCTGGGCTGTTGAGACGCATAGACGATGCATCGTCTGGTGATTGGACGAAGTCGGGCGCCGCGAGGGCTTGGATGAAAGCTTCGAGGTCATGAGCGGGTAGAAAATTGGTATCGTAGTCGGGAAGCCGTCTAGGGTCAAAGGCTTCTGGCGGGAAGCCATATGCCTTTGCTGGTATTTGGATGTTTGGTGGGTTGTCTGTGTCGTCGGCCATGACACAGGAGGTGATGTCTTCTTTCCGCGATAATGTATATTGTCTCAAGTAGCTGAGATAGGTAGATGTAGGTAGCTCGGACAAGTTGCGACAGTTGCGATATCAAGACAGGAGGCTTTTCGTTCTGTTCGAGTTGTTGCGTAATCAAAGAAGCCAGTCGCAAACGAGATTGCGAATTGTAGGTAAAAAAGGGACAGGAATCCAAGCACAAGAAACGCTTGGCAGGTTCTTTAAGGATCGTCGACGTCGTCACTGAATGATATCGAGTAGTCGCCAGGGAGGCATGTGAAGTGGAACCTTCGGTCTTGGGACTGTATGGCTGATGATGGTCGAAGCCTTCTGGCTTTTTGATATTCTGAATGATCCACCCCAAAACAAGTCACAGGGAATGGCTGGACAATGAGGTGACACGGAATGAAGGAGGAATCCGACAATAGGGTCACAAAGGGAATAGTTGTCTAAGGTGATCGGGATACAACGCTGGTTGCTGGCGCAATGGTTGGTGTTTGATCGTTCTTGTCGTTGGTCTTGGTGCCAAAAGCGTTTGGAGTTGCGCGAGTGTGGCAGATTGTTGGATGACGTCGGTCGACCCTCGCCCGTGGATAGTGTACACTATTTAGTGGGCGGGCGAAGCCGAGGACGGGGCTCTTGCCGGGCTACGTAGTGTCTCTTCTGCACATGCGTTCCAGCCCAACAAATGATGGCATACGCGTGTTTTTACCGGGGATCATACCGTACACTCCGGGATCCTTGTCATTCGAGAACTGGGCTTTGTTGGAGACGTTCACGTTCATCCGTAATGATTCCACAGGTTGCTAGAACGACCTCTCAAACTCGGGCCTAGCTAGGTAAACACTGTGATACTAAGCGAATATGACAAGGTGTACCGGAATTTGACGGAGAGCACAAGAGAACCTACACCATCATGAGCAAGATAACGCTAGTCGTCAAACGTAGCCCCTCCACGTCCCACTGTCTGATAAGCCTCGTACGTATCTGTAGATTGTAAAAATGCGCTCCTCAATTTTGATATCGTGACTCCCTCCAGTCCCTTCCTTGTCATCATCGTATCATATTACAAAATGTTATTACCTTACAACCATCCTGTCCTGATCCTCATCCCCTCAAAACCCCTTAAACGTACTGGGACAACCACCTGATGGCCTCTCCGTATCCCTGTCTCATAACCACAGAGCACATGAACACCTCGATGGGGCGGATGCCCTCGAGAGGAACCTTGCCCTTGCCGGTCGTTTGCCAGAGACCGAGTCTCTGCCTGAGCTCATCTTCAGAGACGGCCTCGGGGTGGTCGATCTTGTTGCCCAGCACGACGAAGGGAACCTTGGCCAACTCCTCCATCGAGAGGAGCGCGTCGATCTCAGCCTTGGCCTCGGGGAGACGCTCGTGGTCCTTGGCGTCCACGAGGAAGACGATACCGTTTACTTCGGGGAAGTAGTCCTTCCAGAGACGACGGGCTGTAGAGACGTCATTCGTTAGTAAAGACCTCAGTAGCAGAGCTGTAGTTCAATGTCCAGAGAGAAAAAGACATAAGCCCTAAATAGGAGAAGAACATCCACTCACCCTGCTGATGGCCGCCAAGATCGAAAGTGGTGAACTTGACGTTGCCGACGGAAAGCTCCTCCGAAGCTACAATAATGAATCATGTCAGCCATAACCATTCTCTAAAACATCTCTCCTCGACACGTGCGCGCGTATGATGCGGTGTATGAAGCCGGGAACGGGAGCAGGAACGGGAACAGTCGAGGCGAAGGCGGAGAAGGCGAAAGGTGCTCGGGTATCAAGGTCCGGGGTTGACGGGGAAACAGTGGTTGGTAGGTGGCAGTTGCAGGTGGTTAAACTGACTCGGATGGAGAGTAGGCTGGAGAATGGCAACGCGGTCATTCTTCAGCATGTGTAGGAGAGTGGTCTTTCCGGCATTGTCGAGACCCAGGAAGAGCAGCTTTCCATGCTTGTTAAGCAGGCCGAGGTTGGAAAGGATATCGTAGACTGTTTGTTGGTGGTGCCATCATGTCAGCTTTGCGAGTTTCCAAACGTGTTCGTTCCATATCACCATGAACCCCCGGAATCCCCAGCAGTCCGCATGTTCATGGCATGCATGTCCATATCCATGGTCCACGACGGTGATGAACAAAGGGAGGACGGCAGTTTTGATTGGCAACTTGGATGGATGGGATAGGGAAGCAACAACATACACCAAGAGACCAACCACATGGTGACGAAGTGACTATCAAGAGGACACCTCTTTTGTTGATGATACGAGAAAGTCGAGGGGTTCTAGAAGAACAGGTAGTCGTGTAAAGGGCCGGTAGAGTGTTCGCACAAGGATGGATCGGCGAAAACGTGAGCGAGGGCGTTGACGAAGCTTCGTTGGCCGGCGTCGTGGATGTTGAGATGCGAAAGCGACTGGAAGAAGCTATGACAAAAGTGTACGAGGGCGGCGGCGGATTGAAGGCGGTCGGGAGCGAGGTGCGCACACACGCTGGTACAAGGAAAGTCGTCGGCGATAAATGTCCACAGAAGGTTCAATGACCCACGCGAGCCCAGGAGTGCACTGCTGGCAGGAACGATAGGCGAGGACAGCGCCGGACTGGCCCCTGCTCGCCCCTGCAATGGTTTTGTGATTGTTGGCCTGGAATGTCAGGCATTTTCACGTGACCGGTCCTTTCTCTCCCGCTTTTTGTCTCGTGCAGTGAGCGAGCAGTTCTGGGTAGTCAGGGAGCAGACGGTTCAGGGGCAAAATCCCCGGCCCAACCGCCCAAGGCTTGTCACCGCCCAAAAAAAAGCAACCGCATCAAGGGCCATGCAGGTGGCATTGATGCAGGATTCAGGAGAACGAGGATTCCAGATGCCACCCGCTCAGTCCGACAAATCTCCCGCCAAGACGCCATCACTGCTCTCACCTGTAATCCCAGATGCTCATCGACGAAATGAGTTTCGCAGAACGAAGCAAAGGCACACATTGGGTTATTTCGAAATTTTACTTCTTTATTTGTTTGTGGTATGTAGGAGGATCTATAGTCATGTATAGACGAGTTTCCTTCCCAACCCCAGCACTTGGTTGCGTATGTCCAAACCAAGAAATCAGCTCACAATCGCTGATACGGATATTTGCCAATCCGTTGCTATCCGTCCCATCCCATTCCCATCCTCTCGTCGTCTCCAGAGGTCCCAAACTCCAAGACAGGTTCTGCAGGGTATATCTACCCCCGGCCATCGAATCCGTATCTCCGCCTCTACAGAGAGTCCGAATGTGTACACGCGCGCTCTCAAAACCGCAGCGTGCCACGTAGAAAGAGAAAAAAAAGAAGAGCAAGGGCAGGCAGAAAAAAACATATGTACAAAAAGCGTTCCAACAAGAAAAGAACAAGAACAGACAGAACATGTCCGCCCAGGCACAGCCTACAGGAAGCCGACCCGATGCTCGCTTGCAACTCCGACTATGCAATTACAATGAAACGGGTGGTACAAAAGGTGTAATCAATGAGCCGGGGGATGAAAGTGTAGATACCGAATGCCGGACGAGAGAAAGCCGCCGCCGCCAAGCGTGGTAAAAATCAGAAATGCCTCTCCAGTTGCCGTTGTAACCCAGGGTATAATTCGCCGTGTGAATGCTGATAAGCTGCCCCCCGCCGCGAATTTAATAAGAAAGAACATAGTTGCCCTGGCCGATCTTGCCAGCCATAATCAGACCAACTTCACGCATGCGCTCGGCACCCTGTCCAGGAGGAGGTCTCTTGGGCTGAGCCTTCTCCTTGCGGGCCCGGCTACAATACTTTTGATAATATTTTTCTTTGCGCCTCTGGCGCTTCTCCTCCAAGCCCTTGACAATGTCAATGGCACCCCGAATGTGAGTGTCTTGGGTGATGGTGCCAGCGCGGGATCTGCGAGGCTGCTGCTTGTTGATGTGAGGGAACATGACAGGTCCCTTGGGCAGTGATTTGGTGAACGTCAAGCCCGGTCTGAATGCGAGTGACTTAAACGCAACGCCATCGGCTCCCATAGCAGGAGAAGCACGGGGAGACTTTGCGGACAGAATAGGAGGCGCAGGTGACCTCATCCTGCGGGGAGAAGAGCGATCGAACAGATTGCGATCATTGCGGCCGCGAGGCTTGGGGCAGGGAGAGATACGCCTCTTGGGCGGAGGTGAGCGGCATCGCCTAGGCGAGTTCTGAGCCTTCTTCGCACGACCAATGCGACCACGCTCCGAGTGCAAATCCTCCAACTGCCACATATCGTCCTCACTATCGTCATGCCCGTGAGCGCTTTTGTTGTACAACTCCTCTCCCTCATCCTCAGGCTCCGAGGTGGGAAAGCTGGGATCGATGTCTTGAGGAATGAAGACGAGCTTGTTCTGCTTGCGGGCAGCCAGGCGCTCCAAATAGGCCGCCTCCAAGGGACGGTCCTCATCCAAGGTGCCGCAAACGAAATCTGTGCTGTCAGGCAAATCAGGGGTAGCGGGGCGGAAGTCACGAGCCCTAATCGTGTCGCGCCTCCTCAAAGCACGACGAGCGACGTTGTTGCCATCCGAGCCAGCAGACGAGTCTGAGGACTCGTCAACGGAACCCCGACGAACAACGGGGGTAGCACCAGACAATGAAAGATCGGCAAGACCACCAGTAGTCCAAAGAACCAGGTCATCGTCGTCCTCATCGTCGGACTCGCCGAACCCAATCTCGGAGTCGGTCTTGTAACCGTCAGACGCATCATCACCCCAGACGGAGACGGAGTGGCCATCACTGAGATCTTCGTCTTCGTCCTCGTCTTCGTTGTCGTCCTCGTCGTCATCCATGTTGTCCTCATCCTCGTCCTCATCATTGTCTTCCTCGTCTTCATCGCCGTCCGCCTCCTCATCATCATTTTCGAGCGCTTCGCCCGATTCCATTGCTTCCTCAAGCTCGGCCTCTTCCTCGGCTTCCTTTCCGATCTTGCGAATAGCGAGCTCCTTCTTGAGCGTGTCGTCGATGGTAAGCTTAGGCTTGAAAGTCAAATCCTCGCGGATCCAGTCCTCTTCCTGAGGCTCATCGCTCGCAAACTCGTGGAAACGGGCGCGCTCGCTCTGCAAATCTCCGGACTCGGCAGTAAGATACTTCTTTGAAATAGTAGCCACAGAGCTTCTGCGAGACTGGGATCTAGGGCTCAATTCAAACGCTTCCTTAAGTGGCGAGGTGACCGATGTTGGGGGCGGTGTAGCGGGACGGGTAGGCTGAGTTGGCGAAGGCTGATCCCTCTGCGGGCGAGGAGCACAAGCAAACTTGATGGTCGGTCTCTTGGGCGCTTCCTGAGTCTTGACTTCCTCCTCAACTGGCGTGGGCGGGGGCTGTGTCAATGCTTGATCGTTGACTCTAGGCTTGGCCGCGCAAGCGAAAGAGATGCATCGCTTCTTCTCTGGCGCCTGCAGGGCAGCAGCCGGCGGGGCGACCTGAACTCTTTCATCCGAGATAGTGCTGGGTTTCGTGTCGGTGACTTTGGACGAGAGTCGGAAGGTGATGCCGGTGGAACGTGGGCTCGGTGAAGTAGTACGAGGAGGGGTAGTAATGCCGGTATCGCATGTGTAGGCGGCAGTCGAAGCCAGGCTGAAAGTGCTGGTAATAGAGCGTCTCCTTCCCAATCGGCGTGGTTGATAATCAGACTCGGTATGGTCAGAGTCAGAGGGGCTATGAAGAGCCTTGGTCAACATAGACTCTTGGTGTTGGCTGCCCCTGCGAACGGGAGCGCGCTCAAAGTGTGGTGACATGGGTAGCATTGTTGAATCCGGGGGTTCATCCGCATCGGTCTCCAAGTCTTCCTCTAATGACGGCTCCACCATGACGGACTGGGTCGTTGTCCACGCAAGGACATGTGATGCCGCGAAATCGCGCGACATGCGTCGGTTCTCCATTTTGGTAGGCGAGTACTGATACTGGTACAAAGTGTTTGGTAGGCGGGTTGAGTAGGTCAAAAGTGTTCGCAAGAGTGTTGACGGTGAGGTGTGGTTGTCTTGCTGGAGGGCGCTGCGAATGAGAATGGCCAATCGTCAATGGATGGATCTTCTCGACTTGCGGGGTGTAAGTGAGGTCGGGAAGATAGTCGTCAATAGATAGTTGAGGGTTTGCGGAAAACGTAGCAGGAAGTCTCCAGAATGGTGAAGTCTTCCTAAAGCTCCGCGTAAGCAGCGGATTAGGTTGGGCCCCTAAGGACCGGTTGGCTATGACTGCAAAGACATCATGAACGATCTATGGAAGGATGCAGGTTGAAAAGATTGGTGCGTGTTGGGTGGTTGTGTGGTATCAAGGCAAGGCCCTGATTATCAACGTGCTGCGCCGCGGCCGGCAATAAGAGCCAACGCAAGAGCAAGTAACTTGGGTAAAATTCTTGAGTAAGTGGTAGGCTGCGTGTGTTGATGTGGTTGGATGACGTCTAAGTTGCCGAAGAGGTAGCCGTCGGAACCGTGGCGAAGAATGGGAACAACCTGGAAGAATATGGTGACTCCTTCTAGAAGAGTTGCCAGGTTATTGTCAGTGACGGGATGGAAGGAAAGGGTCCTCGGCAGATGTCGGGGAGGGAAGGCAAAGAAAGAAGAAAGAAACAGAGAAAGCGCAAAGGCGATCAGCTGGCCGGAGGGTGGGAAAAGCCAAAAATATTAGGATGCGAGGACGAACAACAGAAGGCACAGAAACGGAGGAATCGTGGGAATATCGAATAAATGCACAAGAGCCGGGCAGTCCTGCAGTGCCTGCTATGGAGTGCGGGTGGGGGTGCGACTTGCGAGTTTGGGGGGGTGGAAGGGGGGTGCACCACCGTGCACGGGATGCCACTGGTGCGATGGGCTGGATGGGGTACACACCGAAGCGGGCTTGCACCAAATGGAGCCTTGGCTCTTTGAAAGTGTGCGGGTCTCCACCGGTACGTACCGTAGACCCGTGGTAGCCTTCCGATGAGAGGTCAACTGCTTGTTGCGAATGGATGTCGATGCGATGTGGATTCGCGCGCGCAACTGGCGCAATGCTGCTGGCTGGAATGGAGCTGGAATCCAGAGGGCCAACAAGGACAGAGCAAGGGCACCACGGGCAGGGCAAGGGTCACACCGAAAAGGAAAGGGCAAGGCGGACGAACGAACGATCGGGAAGGGCAGGCGTGGCAAGGGATCAAAGCGACAAAAAGGTACGTACCTTTTCAGAGGAATCTCAAAAGAAAGAGAAGGGTTCGCGGCCAACCACGGGCAGAGTGGCACAGGCCTGCGCTGCGCAACAATAACACACCTCAGCATCAGCACCGGTACGGATCCCCAGGGTTCTGCAACCGAGAGAGATACTGCGAGAGGGAAGCCGAAAAGGGCCATCGGGAGAGGAGGGGAACCAACCGCGCTAACTCGATTTCTGGTAGTCCGTGAGATGACAGTGGTGGGGCGGCGTGGGATGCCACTGCGATGCTGAGCGATTGCTCGAAGGATTGCTGATGAATTGCACTGCAAATGGGCGATGCAGTGGACGTTGAGTGGATCTTGGACGCTTGGAACGAGGCGCACACAGAGAGCCCACAGCCGTTTTGCTGTTAGTGTAGTGCTGAGCGTACCCAGACCCGAGCTAACGTTGACCCTAATGAACGGGCCAAGCACGAAAAATTGAATGTTGGACTAAACAAGGGCAAGCCGCCGGCTGGGGATGCGCGATGGCGAGCAAGAAATGGGGTCCCCCAACTCAGACCTTTCTCTTTCCGTTCTACGTCCGGGTACCGAGTCCCAAGACACAAGATCCCGAGTGGAAGGATTGGAGCAGAGCAAGATTGGAAAACAAAATGAAGAAAAAAAAAAGTTTTCGTTTGGTGTGTGTGGGCGAGTGTCTTGAGAGAGTATGTGTGCGACCCTCCAGCTCCCTTCAAGCAGGGAACAAAACGGACCGGACGAGACTGATCTGGATATTTGCCGTGGTTCTGCGTGGGTGTTCGGTGGCTTACACGGAGGTTGTGTGTGAGCCCTGGCCGTGGTCCCCTCGAGTTGAATGTGCAAGGAAGAGAGCTGAAAGACGAGTGAGAGCCTCATGTGCCCGGGCTCTGAGATTTCTTATACGCCTCCAACTACAAGTACACCAAAGCTGCCCAAGCTGGGCATCAGGGCATCAACACCACGCTTCAAACTTTTTGGTATCGATGTATCTTTTCTCGACGCTCTCGCGGTCAAGGGCTCTTTCTCCGCATCAACGGGTGTAAATCATGAGCACCGCCGCACCGCGGGGTCGAGATCGGCTACAGTACCTCTTCACTTGCCGGTGTTTGTGTGTTTTCAACCGGGCAAAAGGCGGGAGGCGTAAGCTTGTGATGGCCTTGTTTGGTGTTCGTGTGCCCGTATGGCAACTCATACATAAGGCAGCTATAAGCAACCGGCCAATATCTGTCAGTTACACGCACACCTACCGACCACCACACGTTAGTAGAGACTCGCCCCTACCTATCGTTCACATTCTGACATTTTGCTTCTGTCGCTCAGTGTCGCTCATATGCTTTGATCCAGTAAGCTGGAGCTAAGTCCACACCATCTTCTCGTCCATGTGTTACAACGGACCGGCGCGTGATGGCAGACAATCAAACCTGATCATCACACAAAGAAACATGTAAAACACAAAGGATGAGAATATCCATCCATAGCAGCCACAGGTAGGTAGGTACCTAGGGCTAGCATCACAAGAAGGTAGGGGTTGTTACACCAAAGGTCAAGCCCGGCGAACGCGGCGGCGGGAAGGCGGCGGCGGCGGACACTCACACACACGCGCAAAGACACGGGTGTAACGGCTTTGTCTTGGGTGTCTTGGACTCTTGGCACCTTTGCAAATCTTTCGTTTCCAAACTGAAGCTCCTCTGCCAAGCCTCCCACCGTTATGCTTTGTGCTTGGCTTTGTCTCTTGTTGTCTCTCTATTGACGCCCTTGACGCCCTGTTTTGAGTCGCTTTCATCAGGCCAGCAGGCGTACCGGGGGGGCTCCTTTGTCTCTGTCTCTCTCTGTGATATCCACTGAAGGAGAGGTCGGGAACGAATGATCAGCTCTCTTGGCCCATGATCCAGTGGACAATTGCTGCTGGGACATGGCCCGCTGCATGGGAGACGCTTTGTTGGCAGATTCTGATCTCGCTGATTGAATTTTTTTCGTTGATTCCAGTGGTTGGATGGAGTGGGAACGGAGTCCGCTCGCTGGAACTTCGGATTGGAGCACCTGTGTCTTCTGGAGGAGCGTGGTACTCGCACTGGTACGTATCCGTTCCGACGTCCAATCGCCGAGATACCGTCGAAAGCCCGTTCACGGGCCAAAGACCCAGAAGAAGGCCGAAAGCAGTTCAGAATGTCAGGGTATCAGGGGGATCCGACTTCGCCGGAGGAGGTCGGGTCGGGTCCCTCTTCTCTGAACAGGCTCATGGCGCCGCTCCGTCCTCGTGGCACCTCACTGGCACATTCTCTCACAGTGGCACTTCCACCGTTGTATGATAACAGCCAGAGATCAGCTGTGATCTCGGTGAGCCAAGCATGGCCAAGAGAACCACGACTCGGGGCATTTGTTCCACCTGTTGAGGAGACGGTAAAGAAGGCAGCGAGGGCAGTTTGGCTTCTGCTGTTCAGGAGCCCCGTTCAGAAGGCCGGACAACGGAGGACTGTGAACAGAACGGAGGCTGGTAGGGATGCTGTCCGGTGCCGAGCTCAACAACGGCGGGCAAACTCTCTGAACCTTTCAGTTTGACAACGGAATGCAACAGACGGGAATGGATCCAATCATTACGACGCCAATTTCTGACCTCCCTTCGGGTACCGCAACTGCAGCAAGCAAGCAATGGTACTGTAGGCGAGAACAGCCAAAAAAGACAGGCTATCCACGGCTACCGTAGCACCGCCAACCATCCCATGTTTCTTGCGAGAGAGTCCGTGCACGCCCCTATACCGGGCTGTAGTAATCGACTTCGTCATTCTTCGACGATTCAAGTTTCCTGTGTCTTGGATTGTGTGCGTGGTTATGAAAATCCTGACAACACTTCACGCTATGCTGATGCGTGGCTGTCGGGCATCCGGGCATAAGCTCGATCATTACACCCGCGTTATGCGCAGCGTCAGCCTTGTTCTGTAGTGACGAAATGTCATGGAAATGGAGGTTAGTTCTTGTTGCTCGCCATCAGCAGGTTTTGCGCAGTTGAGATCTAGGGACCCCCCTTTACGTTTGTTCTCCGTAATACTGTAGGAACCCCCATACAAACAGGAGGCTACAGTAAAATCTCTCTACAGGGACTCCCTTCCCTCGCCGGCTTCGCCGTAGACCTTGCAGAGAGACGTTCGATTTTTCCTTCCGCATCTCCTTCTTTGGCAAAAAGCTTCGGAAGCTTCATGCTTGGTGCGCAGATGGAAGCTACTGTACACTCCCTCAAAAACAATTTCGCACGAGGTAGGGATGAGTCTGTGAAATTATTTGCGTTAGGGTCCCACCTATGCCCGGCCAGCATCGAAAGTGACATGCCATCTCGTTTCCGGGTGTCGTAGACAGTTACCTGCAGAAGGCTTGCAGCTGACTGTTTGCTGATATGGATGGATGGGTAGGGCTTCGTGAACCACAAGCTCACAAGACTCAGACATTCTGCCATCCCGGAAGGAATTCCCCTATGCGGCTGTCCGCAGAGAGCCAAAAGGGGGGTGATTGTTTGGCTGACATGCAATATCATGAACATTCCGCTTCTTCAGCTTAGCCTCTCGTTCGTGGCGTAGCCAAGTTGAAAGTCATATCCCACACTCTGCCAATAAGCGCCAATCTTATCTCAACGTCTACGTGTATAGAGATTGTACGCCAGTTTAGAGTACAAGTCAGCTCGATGGCGCCTGTGGACCCCTATAGATAAAGCTTACGATACTCATAAAAAGTGCATGACACGCTGATGTTTGAACAACAAAAGAGGTGTACTAGAGGCGAGATAGGCAATTGTGGCCGTACGATGAGGAGCTCTGGGAGGATCACGGAAGAGGATACCAGCGGACAAAAGGGAACTGATGCCCGTTCTGATGTCCACTTTGATCGTGGGAACTGTCATCATCAGAATTCGGGTTCAGCGACGTCTTGAGAAAGTCGCATCTCCACTTTCCTTCTGGTACGGTTCCCTCTCGCTTGTCCACGCAGGCTCCTCTGGGAAAAACCCTGGATGTGGAGGCTGACTCCGTTATGTTGACGTTTGTTTAATAAACGTTGCATTTGACTTTGGGGGAGGATACCGGCGATGTGACCCTCCGCCCCACTACGTGCTGCGTATACCAAAAACGACCAAGCCGCCGGCCGCTGCTCAACGCTAGTCTGCGTGGGACTGACTCTGACTGTGACAGCCACATCCCGAAGGTGTTGTTGCTGTTGTCGTTCGTGTTCGTCCAATATTGCCTGTGCTGAAGCGAAAGGATGGATGCGCCGGCGCACAACGCAACCATTGCGGGCACCAGTCATCCCGAAGCTCAACGGGGCCAATCAGTCAGCATTGCGAATAACGTTAGGGAAGGTGTCAGTTGTGTGCTTCGATGGAAAAGACAACCCACGCACGCTTGACGGGAGAATGAAACGAAACACCCGGTATGGGACCTGACCCCGCATTCCGAAAAGGATCGCATGGCCGGAAATTTTGGTTGAAGACAGATTTGGAAATGCGAAGGGAGATCAGACGGCCCGATCAGACAGGACCAGACGATCAGGTTGTGCGACAAGTGTTCCTCAGCCTCTTCTGAAACCGCCATGTTGAGGGCCAGGCTGCGCTGCCAATCCTCTTCCACCGACCACCGCTGATCAGATGGCTTACGTTTGATGAGCAAGCATCGAATTTTCAGAAGTGTGCCATGCGCTCGACAGGCGCTTCGCAGAGTGGCCAAATCCAACGCCTTCGATAAGAGCGCGTTCCAACAGTTAGGGCGGTGAAGCAAGAAATTGGATCTTGTGTTACCGCACCGGTCGGATGGCGTTGGATGTCAGAGAGACGATTGCTCCCGTCCAACGGAGTGTGAGAGTGTCACCATCTCGAAAAGAGTCAGGACCCCCAATATCAAAAAGAGACATTCCGAAGGCATTACACTTCGGTCCGTGATGACCTTGAACCCACATTTCCAGTTGTCCTTTGTGACCTCATGTTGCTTCGTTGCTCGGAGGCAACCGAATCAAGTGCCGATCCTAGCGAATTTTCACTTGAGGCGCGAGAAGCAAGCGCTTCTTGGCAGAGCTGTTTCAACAACTTGTTGGCCCATTGGTTGAACTACACGCTACCCATCTGGTCACGCCTGACTGTCGGGCTCAGGAAGAAGATTTTGATATCGCGGGCCCCGAGACAAACCGGCCTTTGCGCGCTTGGCTGTGATAGTCCTTTTTGCGAGGCGACAAAGTTGGCAGAAGCAGCTTTTTGGCGATGAAGTGGTTGGCAAAGGCATGGGAGGAGTCGTTGAGCGTGCGGCTCGCATGGCCTGACTTGTGCATAAACGCTCGCATTCATCCATGCCAAAGCAGGAAAGGTCGGTCTTGTCGGGGGAGGATCGACATGTAGTGTTGCGCATTCCGGGACGAATTTGCTGATTCCCGGTCATTTTGACTCCCTGTGGTTGGACCCGACCCCTCCTCATTAGCCCTATGGACCCTTGGTGCAATGGCTGCATGAGAATCTCGGTCGTTGTCCGATGGCATGCGATTGCGATGGCGTGGATGGACGACAATGAGGGATTAAGATAGGCCACGGGGTCCAATGTGCGCTCATCGTGGGAATAGCGCTGTGGTTCGTGATATGATAGTCGTTGTTGTCGGCCCCTTCAACATGGGAGCATGGGCAGGCTCGAGATGCTCGGTGACAAGCGTGGTGAAGCCATCAGGGATCGGAGACCGGCCAGAGGATCATGAGCCCGGGACGCCTAAAAACGAGATATCAAGCATTCAGCCCAAATCTTAAATGAAGTTTAACTTGGCGGTATTGACCTGCTGAGGTCCTTTTCAGGTCGCACCGCATACAATATGCGCTTGAGGTTATTTTATGATTTGCAAATCCCGAATGTAGAACCAGAACAACGTGAAGATGCAAAGAAGGAGGTTGTGAAAGTGAGAAACGACATGGCAGTTTTGAGATGTGCCGTTGTTGCGATGGTGTTTGGTGAATTTTTATGATACTATTGACCAGGTGCAGCTGGGCTAGGCAGCCGTTTTTCGGGTTCGCAAAACGGAGCCATTGGGAGCTTGGTCGGGGAGCTTGTCAGCTTCTCGCCGTCGCTCTGTTCGGAAAGTGGTTCGTGCTCCGCTGTCGGCGGGAACGTGGCATGGGTGTGTCGAACAGCGTGGACCTTGCTTGGACGAAAGCTTCGATAGACCGATAAAGTTGATTTCCTAATTTCTTGGCGCGCAAAATGTGAAGTCGGTGTGTCGTCTCCTTTTTGTTGCATCATCGAAGAACGGGAGTTTCCGCAGAGCCAAGAACCATCCCGACCGTGCCCGACGTCAAGGTTCTTTGCCAAGCTTTTGGTGCTTCGCTGGAAGAGAAGCTCCCTCCAGTCCTCGAGGTGCTGCTTGAAGCTCTCGAAAGACGGGCCCCGCACAAACATTATTCCTTGTTCCCGGATCCCGGCTAAGCGAATTTGAGGTCGGTACTCCATACTAGCATTGGGCCATTGGCAAAACTGCTTGACGACGGAACGACCGATCGCGACAACGACGACGGCCTGCCCTCAATTGAGACCGCATATCACCATGAACTCCCTCCGTATTGCTCGTGCCGCCCTCCGGGTGCGCCCCACTGCCGTCCGCGCCCCCCTCCAGCGCAGAGGTTATGCTGAGGCCGTCGCCGACAAGGCATGTTGATGTTCAGAAAGTCCCAAGCTCCCGTATCGTTATCATAGCTCTAACTGTTGTCGCATGTCATGTAGATCAAGCTCAGCCTTTCCCTCCCTCACCAGGTACGACTGCGACTCGGTCCGATCGATGCTCGACTACGCCCATCCGATGCCACCTTGACATGTGCCCGAGAATGCCATCATGGTCCAGCACCAGGCTGACGAGTTATTGCCGCATATAGGCCATCTACAAGTCCCAGGATGTCGTCCAGGTCAACCTCCCCGCCGTCTCCGGTGAGATGGGTGTCCTCGCCAACCACGTTCCCTCCATCGAGCAGCTGAAGCCCGGCCTTGTCGAGGTCATCGAGGAGAGCGGCAGCAACAAGCAGTACTTCCGTACGTCATAGTCCTCCGCAACCGCAACCGCAACCGCAGCGGCAGCAGCAACAACAAATGTCGCCATATCAAAGTACCCTTTGGGCTTACACGAGATATTCTAGTTTCCGGTGGCTTCGCCGTTGTCCAGCCCGGCTCTAAGCTCAGCATCAACGCCGTTGAGGGTTACGCCCTTGAGGACTTCAGCGCCGAGGCCGTCCGCGCCCAGATCGCCGAGGCCCAGAAGATTGTCAGCGGTGGTGGTAGCCAGCAGGACATTGCTGAGGCCCAGATTGAGCTCGAGGTAAGTTGGGGAGGCGGATAGTTAGGCGCGGTTTCGCCGTATTTGTGGTTACTAACAATATGACGTAGGTCCTCGAGTCCCTCCAGGCTGTTCTCAAATAGATGTATCATCATCCTTAATCCTACCCTCATTGTAGCATACACCAAGATTCCCTATCTTAGTTAAGGAGAGAACGTCTGAACATGCTGCTTTGAGTGTGCACAGATATTGCCTATTTAAGGCCATTAGTGATCGGTCATCGTGACTGCCGCGCCTGAAAAAACAGCCGTTTTATACACTAATCTATAGGAAGGCACGAGCTTCGCTCACAGGAGCAACTTCCGTTTGGCGAAGGGTGAGTGTACCTAACATCCTACGAATTGATCACCGACAACAGACTTCCAACTCCACAACCTCAACGCCTTACGCCGAATATCACCACCCTCTCCTTACGTACCTCTAACCTACGATGGACATTCTTAATGAACCTCTTACCCGACCTGGCGTTCATTTTGTCGCGCTCAGCAACTGAAAGCGACACAATAGGAGACGCTCATTCCTACTCTGCGATACCCTCAGAGCCCGCATAGCCTCATTCTAAAGCTTGTCTCGTTGCCACTCTGGCCTTATCAAAGGCTCGAGACAGGACTTCCGGGGCGCTTGATACCATGCAACGCGATCGGAAGAGCGAACATGTATGTTTGCGCGCAACCAATCTTACCCCTAGAGCTCGAATTTGCTGCACCCTGACCTCATTTTCGGAGAATCAAGCCGCCATACACCATTGTTTCTACTTACGTCTAACCAGCAGCTGTGAAAATATAGTTTGGTTGGGGGCGCAAGTCTGCCGCCGAGGCATGTTTCGTACAGCCAGCGACGCACAAGAGGACAATCGACCCGGGGGACAATCCAATCGACTTCAGGAACCACGCATTCTGGGACAAGTCCTGGCAAAACCGTCCCCAGGACAGTCCCAAAGTGTCGCCTCAGTTCCGAACATTCAACTCGCCGGAAATGTTTAACCCACGATCAAAAACCAACACACCCAAATATCGCGAAGGCAATCCCTCGCCTAGTTATCACTGGATTTCAGAAGCGCCTGTGTCATCTTCCCGGTCAGCGGGCAATCGTACGGGCCCAGTTGCTGAACCGTCGCCAGTTAGCGGTCATCGTATGACTGCGAGGCAGCTATTTGACCAGTACCGCATAACACCGCCTCCCGGCTAGTTATCGGACAAAGCGGACAAAGACGACGGAGAAGACGAATCAATAATCAAGGAGCACCACGACAAACTCCAGGCCGAAGGTGTCGACATGTGGAGAGTCCGGAGGTTCTGGAAGATATTCCATTGCCATATATGTGGCAGTGATGTCAAGGCACAACTGTATTGTCCCTCTTGTGGTCACCCATTTTGTCGAAATTGCCAGCGGGAAGTCGTTACGGAGGAGAATGTCACAAAGGTGGTCACAGCATCCCAGGCTCTTGACCCTTTTCAGTCGGCTGATCCTAGTCCCAACACCGTGAAGCCACCCATGCCTACGGAGAAGCCGATCAGGGAAATTCGCAAACCAGATCCGGAACCTGACGGAAGGCCAGCAGTAACATCATCCGCAGCGGGTGAGGCAACGACAACAGACATCCAGAGTGGTGCCGTTGGGAAGAGGGAATCGGTGGTGAGCATTCGAAATTCCCATTCTTTTAATAATCCCTTTTGGCATGGCCTGTGCTCAATCTCCCTCTGAGGTTTCGCCGACTTTCTTCCTTTTGCTCCTGTACAAGATTAGAATATCACTTTGCCCACTCAGATAAATGGTCTAATACCTTGACTGACCATCTGTTTAAAGAAAAACAACCGCTTTGTGGTGGCCGACCGGAATGCCAGATCAGTAATTTCTGATTCACGGGCCTCGACAGCCGAACCCGCCTTAGTGTCATCACCAGAAGCTTATGCACTTGCACAAGCCGGAAACGCCAGTCAAGATCCTGCAGGTTCTCAAGAAGTAGAGTATCGCAAACGATCCTCCAATGTGCAAAACGAAACAAGATTTACAAGCCCGCCTTCTAAGACCAAAGATAGGCCATCGTTGCATCAGCATGCCTTCGCCCCGGCTGCCGAGGAGTTCAGCCAGGCCATTACAAAGTACACAGGAGGAACTCCCACACTGAACGTATCTTCATCTGTCCGCAATGCACAAAATACCCATATTGTTTCATCGGAAGAGACTCGGGGTACCCTTGAAACGTTGTCGCCGTCCCCCGTGCACCCGCCTTTACCTCCACCCCTTTTTCTTCCTCCTCGTACAATGGCCATCGATGTCAAAAAGACACCTGATACGAGCAGGTGGATCTCACCACCAAAACCGGTAGCTGCTGTACCGCCGTCTCCTCCTCTGCCCGCACCCCATGTTCATAAGATGACGCCCGCTCAACCTGCTGTGGCAAGACAGTTCTCAACAGTGAAACGACAAGCTAGAAAACTCGCGAATGGGCCAACCTCACGGGCATCGGAGGAATCACCAGGAGCGGACGCCGAGACCGTGAAAAGTGCCAGCGGTAGTAGTCTTAATACTACTAATCGGTATTATATGCCCAAGGTGAAGGTCTCCAGTCCGCCGCTATGGTTAAAATTCCCATCGACGAGAACAGGGGGCGATGCCCAGCGGACGAAGAGAGCTGAACCTCCCGGAAATAGCACTCGGACTGGAAGTGTAGCCAGTACGGCTACAACTATGGCTTTCATTATTGGTGATAGTGCACGAACTGGTGCTTCTGTCGGTAGTCATGCCATTAAGGAGACATCAGCGCCCGACACTGTCACCAACCCATATTTTTCTCAGCTTGATCAGCAAGAGCAACAGGCTGTAAAGCAAGGCGAGGAGTCGCGTCACGGGGTACATGAGCGACAAGGAGAGCACGGGGATTATCAACATAGCGGTGATTTCCATGAACAGACAACACTACATAGGCACGCCCGAAAGGTCGGCCGCAAAGTTAGCGAGGATCTGAAGGCGCGGATTCTCAGTTTACCAGTATCTGAGCAGGCCTCCAAGTCAAGCAAGGTGAACCGGCATCCGCTTCAAGCAGACAGCAGAAGCGGCAACAAGGCTGGACTGGCCACAGTCATTACGCGAATTTCAGAAATGCAGTCCGACCGTTCTACCTACTTGGGCCGTTCTTTATACTCAGGTCGCTCTACGCATTCAGGCCGTTCTACCCCCTCAACCATTCTGGTCACAACTCCGAAACTACGGCCGGGCCGAACGCTTACTCCAAGTTCAGGAAAAGGTGCAAAGCGCGCTGGCGGCGATAGACGTCACAGCTGGAATCGAACGCCGACGCCAATCACCGCACGTTCCTCCGGCAGTCATAGCCAACAGTGGCTACAGCAACAGCAACAGCAACGCTCATCACTACATTCGGCTCGGCAGCCCACTGGAGAACGCGCCAAGCGCCCTCAGTCTCCTCCAGCTGTTGAGGATATACACCGTCAGAGTTACAGTGATGTTACAGGCTTGTCATCCCTTCCTTCGCGCTCCTCGGTGACATCCTATCAGTCTCGTGATGCCATCATAGACAGGTCAGAACGCAGCAACCACAGAGTAACAACCAGAAGGGAGAGTGAGACGGCACCTTTGCTCACCTCCAATGTTGTCTCTACGCCCACTGCTAAGACGATAGGCAACAGGCCACCACCGAAGAAAGCCCCGATTGCGTCGTCTGCTGGTATCCATGATCACCGTAGTGGTCTTCGTCGGGCTATTCGAGAGGGGACGAGCTCTGACGAAATCCGCCCGCCGGATGGAGTTGATTACGGATACACATTACCACCATCACAAGAGATTGTAAGGCAAGCAGAAGGGTCGTCGGAAGAGGAAACTGGTTGTCACCATGACCCAGGTACAGGTATCCATGGATTAACGATTGTGTTGCACCTCAAGGGACAGGAAGACTTGGTCATCAGCACGGATCTGACTCGCGAGGCTTCGGGCGCGGATGGCGCCAGTAGTGTGACTATGAGTATCTCTCCTATTGTTCCTCTGTCGTCGCAGTCTCCGAATTCTGGTCATAGGGTGGCTTCACCTTTTAGGATCCTATGATGGCCGGGTAGGGAATCAAGTTGTTTGGGCTTCGGGAGAAGAAAGGTAGTGGTGGGATAGAGAGTATCATTTTTGGTATTAGGACTAGTGAGTAGTGAAACCCATCATCGATATCTCTTTTGAAGGCCTTCATTTTTCCCGGTTGACGATGGAAATACCACCACACCGTACCTGTCTACAAACCGTATCTCTCCCTCTGTTCGGTAATGTTGTAAGATGTCCGAATGCGGAATCAACAAATAATGGTCCTTTTCACCTGCTGTGAACTCCATCTTCCCCCCGTTGCTTGGATAAGGTCAAATTATGGTCACTCGCTCGTCGCTGCCAAAAGAAGTGGAAACTAGATAAGACTGCAACAACCAGCGACGTCCGCAGTCCGCTAGCCAAGCACGGACCAGCCGGACGGTGCGCTAGTTGTACGCGATGCTGCACAAGTCGCTCGCGCTTGCCAACGAACACTGAACCCTGACTGACACTTCACATGCTGCTGGGAAAGAGACATCGGCGAGACCTCGTTCGACACTGACGAACAAAAGAAGAATCAACACGTGGAAAGTCGAAAGACAACCGTTCGTTCGTCAAGAACCAACGACGATCAACGAACACTCACCACTCACCAGGACCAGATACCGGACATTCAAAGTCGAAAAGAAATATCGGAGCCATTCAACCACTCATTTTCACCCAACGAATCACAATTCTTTCTATCTGTTCACCGAACTAAAGATGAAAGACCTATGGAAGTCATTAGACTTGCTCGACAACAACACCGCGCTAGCAGCGGTCCTACAGACTCTAAACGATATCACCCCCTCACAATGGTGCCAAGCCTACTACCTCTTTACCGCGGGCGCGGTGGTGGCTGTCGCGGCTACCCCCAAGGAAGTGAGGAGGTTGTTGGTTGATTATGGGGCTAGGAAATCTCAGTCTGAGGTGTCTCAGTCTGAGGTGTCTCAGTCTTCTCGGTCTGGATCTGGGTATGATGGGAAGGGGCACGATAAGGCCAGCACAAGGGGTGGGAAGTGGTCATTGCTCTCACTAATCAACACCCTCACCTCCTGCGGCCAAGTTCCTCACTCGTGGTTTATCACGTTTTACGTGGCTTCCGTGGCATGCTCACTGTTATGGTTTTGGCAGTTTGCTGTTGATGGCAGGGTGCTGAGGGTGGTTGCCTCGAGTCAAGCTTCTCCGACGGCGAAGGGAGACCAAGGAGAAGGAGGAGTGTCTGTATCTTCAGTCACTCTCGGCCAAGTCGGCCTGGCTTGGACGATGATGTTCCTCCAGGGAAGCAGACGGCTGTACGAAGACTCGTTGGTGCACGGAAAGTCCAAATCTACCATGTGGATCGTGCATTGGATTCTGGGGTTGAGTTATTATCTGTTTAATAGCGTGGCTGTTTGGGTTGAGGGATCTGGTAAGGTGTTCCTGGTTTAGAATTGTTGTGTTGTTGTTTTTTGGTGTGTTAACATTGAGTGTGTCTAGGGGCCATACTGAACTACCAATCCACGGGAGCCATCGACTATACCATGCCATCTTTCAAGGCGTTGGTTGGAATCTTCATGTTCCTCTACGCTTCAGTCAACCAGTACAGATGTCACAGGCACCTCGCCGGGTTGAAGAAGTATTCCCTTCCTGAACTGGGCTTGTTCCGCTACCTGATCTGTCCTCACTACTTCTGCGAATGTCTGGTCTACCTTTCGCTCGCGATCGTTGCTGCTCCCGAGGGAGAGCTGCTCAACAGGACGCTCTTGTGCGCCTTGGCGTTTGTGGTGGCCAACCTCGGGGTGACGGCATCGGGAACGCGTAAGTGGTACGCCGAGAAGTTTGGGAGCAAGGCGGTAGAAACGAAGTGGAACATGATACCCTTCATTTTCTGATTTCTTTTCTTCTTCTTCCGTTCGTTTGGTTGTTCGTAACTCACGGACGACGGTTGAACATGGGACCGAGCTTGCTCCCCAGCTTGGAGACTTTCAGAACATCGCGATACGTGAGGCTGACCCGGACTCCCCTCTGGTTTTCCCCATTCTGGTACAGCGACGGCTCGCGGAGGAGACTCCAGTTTGCAATGGTCTGCTCCGACATGTTCACGTCGGCCGAAAGAGGGTCAATGCCATGGAGGTATTCAGTGTACAGGTCCGCGGTGGTGATCAACAGGCTGCGCGGCTCTTGGAGAATCCTCCACACGGGCTTCGGATCAAGGGCCCCGTCTTCTTTGGACTTGTAGAGGTTGAGGCACAGACTAGATCCGAGACTCACTGTGCAGACCACGGGATGGTATGCCGCTCCGTCCTTGTGCGGCATGATGCCCGTGTTGGGGGGATATTCGTTAATAAGGACGTGGTTAGGCCGGCCGTGGGGGCTATCCGCGAAGATGTGCTGCTGCTGCTTCTCTTTGCCATCGTCACTGCTATCGGATGAGGACGGCGATACTGGGACCGAGAGTAGACGCGAGATGATGGGTTCTTCCAGCCAATCTGGCAGTGGTTGGCCATCTAGCAGGGTATTTTTGACCAGATCCGAGGGCCATGTTTGAAGTCGGCGATGGGTGAGTTGACGCCATCTTGCTTTAGGAGCCCTCTCAACCTTTGTTGACCCGTCATGGTGATTAGAGAATGAAGAGGGAGCCAGGGAACGACTTGCTAATCATAATGATACCTTTTCAAGAATCTGCTGTTCCTCCTCTTCACTGATGAAATCCGCGATGTAGTAGGCCGAGGGCGGGAGGGCTGTTATACGGTTCGCCTCGAGGGAAGGCGGAAGGTTGAATTGGGAGGACGCCATTGTATCGTCGTCGCCCACTGGTTGATGCTTTTTGGTTGCTCGTTGATGGTGAGGGTGAGGCTCTAAGCCGCGATGGGAGGGACGATCGATAGACGGTCATGAGAACGGTCGAATGGCAGTGGTCGTGGATGAACCAGTCAAGTCGTTGACATCAGTTTCATGGCAACGAATCATGGGCTCGAGATGGCGTGGATGGCTTGGGAGTGTCTGCGTCATCAGCACCATTGATAGCAAGGGGGTGCGTGTCTGTTTTGGTGTGTCTTTGAGGGCCTCCGCTGTGGGTCCTCCAGGAAATGCCCGCGGGCCCGCGAAGAGAAAAGGCGGGGCCCGAGCCATCAAAAAGCCTTGGCTCCCGTTGACAAGCAAGCAGACCGCCGTAGCAGACCGTAGTCTGGACTCTTTGGAGACTCAAACCCCCAACCACGCCAATGTTTGAAGAAGTGAAATGCGAGTGTTGAGAAAAGCATCAAGGCAGACCGGGCGGCGATATCTCACAGGCTCCCCCTCGCTCTTCCAGCCATCAACGGGTGAAGCAGCAGGGCGCGCCCAAGGACCAAGTCAGGCTGTGAAACATCGGGAAACATCCATCACTGGCAACACACAGAAAAAGCGAGAGGTCAAGCATCCAAGCATTGGACGGGATGCTGGTCCAAACAAATGCAATGCCGCCACCGCCCGTCTGACGGTGAAATGGAATCGAGACCCGGAGTTACCGCTGCAACACACCTCAGGCAAAGTCTGGCAAGTTTGGCCAAATGACAAAAAGTCATTACGCAGTCGAGGCAGTATGGTCTGGTCTGTCTGGGAATAGCGGCGGAAAAAGGAAAGACTCGTCACTCCTCAACGGGGATGAATCATTCATCGGATAGGGTCAGGGTCGCAACATGAACGAGTCCCTCTTGAAACCCTCTTCCGTATCTTGATGCCGAATATCACCAACCACCGCATAGCGATGAATCCCAACATCCCATCTCACCCCAAACGGGACACGGCGTACGGACGGCAACCTAAAGCTGAGACTGTCACCATGACTGACGGTCAAGGAAATTGAAAGCTGATGCAGTGCAGCAGTGCAGCAGCGCAGAAATGCAATATCATCATCTCGAGGCAGGCAGAAGTGCACACGCTTGGTCACACTCTGTTCACAACACTCGGCTATCAAGGTCGATTGTGAGGTGTGAAAATCGAGGCCAAGGAAGGACCTGTACGTCTGACCATTGGCTCAAAGTGCGCAAAGTGCAGGCTGGATTTGCTGGATTCGCTGGAACTCCCAGGTCTCCATCCGCCCCTGTGGACGTGCATTGGATTTGCAGCACCAACAGGGGGTTTATCACCCCGTAGCAACATTTGAGCCAATCAGTGTCGCGGGTGGCGATCAGACTTGTGGATGGAAGCTTTCCTCTCTTTCCCCGACAAGACGAGGTGAGCAGCAGCAGCCAGGCCCGCAGCACCTGCACCAAGCAATCCGCGGAAAGAGAAAAGGAAAGACTCGGGAGTCGGCCGTTCCGTTCGTTTTTGCTCGGTGCAGTGGTTCCAGGTTGTCTTGGTGAGAGAGTCCGTGGTTGCTGCCGAGTGGTGAGTGTCGGGTCTAGTGTCCACTGCCGTCCACTGGGAAGGTCTCCCATTCTCCTCCAAATGATGGTATCGTGGACCCCAGAAATGGACTTGGACTTGTCAACCCGCTGTCGTGGCCCAAATCCCGTCTCAGCTTTCCGTTGCATCGGAGGAAGAAGAGGAAGCAACGGGAGATGGACGGGCTTTTTAGCTTCAACTTCAGTCTCTTTGGAGATTCCACTTAGTGGCGGTCACACACTCCAAACACCGCCCCCAGATACGCCGGGAAGTAGCCGGTTGACTAACTACACTGTACCGGGCAGTCAGCCAGCCAGCAGTAACAACGCCTCTTTCCGAAACTGAAATTGAAGGGGAATAATTGCCTAACTGTTACTCCTGCCTTCCAGGTTACGTTCTACAACAGTTGTATCGAAATTGAACCTTTTATCCGTGAATCCCGCTCACACTCACCGTCGAGTTTCATCGCTCTACATTTCCAAACGCAGACTTCCATCGCTTTGTACTGTATATCGATTTTACTACCTTGCTAGTGTGCTCACACAAAGTGTTCTACCGTCATCTTTTCTTTCCCATCCATTGTCATTGTCCGCTCGGTCCGTGTCCAACTCGATTCAAACTGCGGCTCGCCTCAAAGTTCTCCGTTCCATCCGCTCGGATTTGTAATCTCCTGGTTTTCCCCTTCAACGAACGGCTCGCATTCCATTTTTTCGTCATTGAAGCTGGACTCGGGACTTCGAGATCGGATTTAGCGTGTCTCTCTGTTGTTGTTACCATTGCCGTCCCTAACCCTTCCCGTCTTTTTTTCCTCATCATCCAGGGGGTTCTGCGGTCACGTCTTACAAGTTCCATTTGTCGGGTCCCTCATTTCTCAGGAGTTGAGAGATACGGATCCATCCTTGACTGCTGGCAATTGGCATTGGCATTGGCATTGGTATTGGCACTTAACCCCCAAAAAAGTCAAGAAAAAGTACCTGCGCAGCTGTACCTGCCTGCCTGACCTTGCCTACCTTGTCTACCTTGCCTACCGCTGTCTTCTGGGGCGGCTGTGCGGTAGCGGATTCCCCGTCATCTAGTAGGATTACCGTCTCGACTCTCCCGTTCCAGTTCCAGTTCCCGTTCCAGTTCCTCTCCAGTTCCATTCCCGCCTTGTCACGCCCTTCGTCGTCTGCGCGAAACACCCAAAGCCAGCCTACTCATCTCTGACACCCTCACCACCACACCCTCCCAACGCTACCTACCCGTTCAAATCACACAACAAACTGCGCATCGTCCTCGTCTTCAACCTCGACCTGCTCCCCATCGCCAACTCCGTCCCGGTCTCCGGATCCCCCCAACTCCCTAAAGCCCCGGCCGAGCAGCGACCAGGATGGTGCAAAACGGTGTTTTGTTCACTCAGTAAATGACATGGATGCGCAGAATGCTGCCGAGCCCGCCTCCACGAAGCCTGCTGTCAGAGCTGCTTCGCCCAAGCGCCAGGGCAGCGATTTCGATCAACCCACGTCCTCCACCGTGATCCGAACTTCATCGACTTCGACTACGCAGTCGACCAGTGCGAGATTCGACCCCATCTTCAGGAGCGGCAAGAATGATAGAGATAACAAGCATCGCAACAACAACGCCAGCAAAGCCGCCAGCAACATCGAGGACCACGACGACTCCTTGACGGCCGAGGGCAACAGCGACGCCGAAACCATTGTGCTGCCGGGCAAGGACGGCCATCACTCGCCCGTCAAAGTCCGCAAGCCCGTCACCAAACAAAACGACAACCGCAGCGACGACGACGATGTCGTGTCGTCGCACCGCAAGCACGCTAACCACAACAGCAGCAGACAGCAGCAGCAGCAGGACCGTGAGAGCGACAGAGGCGATCGTAGCGAAAAACCTGACAGGAGCGTCGCGGTCGCAGGTAATGGCCCCAACGGCTCCAATGAGGGCTCAGCGGGCTCCTCCTCGCTGGGGGCCAAGAAGAGGAAGCTTCCCGACAAGGCAAAGGCCAAGGATGGATCGAGTGGATTGAGCTCTGCGCCAGAGTCCCCACCCCAGCGTCGTCGCCGCTCGTCCAACGGCCACTCAAAATCAGACTCCGAGCCCGCCCCGGTGGATTCCTCCAAGCTGCCAGCACAGTCTACACAACAGGACAAGCCGGTGCCGCCCAAATCGCTCGATAACAACAAAGTCGTGCCTAATAAGCGGAAGCACCCCAAGGCCGAATCTGACGACGAGGCAGAGCCTCCCAAAGTCCGCCGCCAGCGCACTTCAGGTTCTGGCCTCGACGCTTCCCGCAGACCCCATCCTCCTCCACCGAACAAGTCTTCCTCCCATCATGAACCGCACGCCTCCACACGAACCAGATCGGTTTCCCCCCACGCCCGAGCTCACCGTCGAAGCATCTCAACTCAGCTTCCTGGTCATACTGCCCACGGATTGAGCCTGAAAAAGCGCCGCGTCCCTGTCCCCCTCCATTCGACCGACTACTTCTCTGATGAGTCCTCGGAACGCGGGAGCCCTCATCCGCGCAGCTCCAAACTGCGCAGTCTCGCTACCCCGGCCGCTGCCGAATCCACACACTCGCCCGCTGGCAGAATGGCGCCGCACAAGAAGCACCTGGACGCCCACGGCCAGACCTTCCTCGCCCGAGCCTGTGCCAAGGGCGAATACAACGTCGCCAAGCAAAGGCTGCAGGAACGCCCCGAGGACATCGACGTTGCCGACTATGCGGGCAACACTCCCCTCCAGATCGCTGCAATTAACGGTTTTGACGATATTGTGAAACTCCTTGTCGAAGCCGGCTGCAACCTCGATTGCCTCAACAACGAAAAGGACACGCCGCTGATAGATGCAGTGGAGAACGGCCACTATGAGGTCGTCAAGATCCTGCTCGATGCCGGAGTGAACCCGCGCAAGGCCAACGCATATGGTGAGGAGCCTATTGACCGGGTTAACGAAGACCACGACAATGCCGACGATATCAAACGCGCCATCAACGAAGCAAAGCAGAGGATGGGTGAGCGTAGGCCGACCTCTGAAGACCACCATCTCGATCACGCAACCGATACACGCTCATCCCACGGTCCGGACAGTCCTCGGCAGTCACCTGCCTCCGCCTCAGTCAACCCGTCTAGTGGACGGCGTGCCGGTACCGTTCGCGCTACCAAGACCAGCAATCATCTACTTTACATGCCCATGGATGACAAGACGCTTCGTGCAGCCGCTGCCAAAGGAGACGAGGAGACTGTCCTACGGATTCTTCAGGTCAGGGACCAGTTCGACGACCCTGAATCCATGGTTGCTGCAGCTCGTGGTGGCCACGATCTGGTAATGCAGTTGTTGTTGGCTATAGGCGGTGCAAACCCTGATCCACAACCCATTTCGACCAACGAATATTCGACACCAATTCTCGCCGCCATAGGCCAAGAAAACATCAAGGTCATCCGGCTGCTCCTGGACCAAGCCAATTTCGATCCCACCAAGAAGTACAAGGGAGAGTCCTACTATGAGATCGCACGCAAGAGACGAGGTCCAAACTGGATGCAAGAGGAACATATGCTGAAGGAGGCATTCGATGAATATAAAAAGAAACCTGGTCCCAATGCTAAGAGCCAAAGATCGTCAAATTCCCGGGAGACGGACCGCGAGCCTAGGCGCACACGAACCGAGATCAAGGAAGATGCGCCCAAGTCCCATCGGAGAAGAGCTTCAAGCCCCGTCAAAGAATCAAAGAAGACGGGACCCTCGAAAGTCCCAGCTAGTCCTCGGGAGAAGAGGCGTTCGGATTCCGTTGCCACTCACCAGGAAGATCTGACATCGCCCAAGCGCGGCCCTGGCCGGCCCAAGAAAGACGACAAGATTCCAACCATTGCCATTTCCGATCGTGAAGCATCACCCGCAGGGAGAGTCGCTGCTAAAGCTAAACGTGCAGAACATGATGTCGCCGCTGCATCATCCGAGGGAGAAACTCCAAAGCCGCGCCGCAAGCTGATTTCTGGCAGGGAGCTCAAGGGTGAGCGTGAGAAGCAGCGTCGCGCCTCCGTCACATCAAATGGCTCTTCGTTCAGAGATCAGCCGTCTAGTCCACGAGATGAGTGTGAAAAGCCTCAGATGATGGAGAAGTATCATGACCGGACGAAGGCTATCAGAAGGGACGAATCTCGTGATCGATTATCTGTTTCTGGTGAAAGTTCCGGCAAGCGACACCGGGCCAGTGCAACCCCGCCACACCCTGGGTCTGCGGAGAAGGATATGTCAGAAGTTCCTGCTAAGAAGAGACGGTTGGATGTTGAAGGCAAGGAAAGGCGTCTTAAGCCCAACTCGGCCGAGGATCGTCACTTAAAGCCTTCTGTGTCCCGAGAATCCAGTCTTGCTGCACCACCTGACGGCAGAATCAGATCTCGCAGCAGAGATGACGAAGACCGGAGATCGACATCAAAACCCAGGAAGTCAGAATCCACCTCAGAGCACGTTCGTCATGACTCCGGCAAGCCCACCATCTCCGAACCCAGTATCCACGTCAAATCTGAAGACGGGGATGTGGAAATGGGAGACGCGCATCATTCCGCCCAGGAAGAATCAACCCGGCACATGCTTGAAAAACGGAAACTTGAGGAAATAAGAAAGAAGCAAGCTGAGATGGAGTCAGAGGCTCGCGAACTGAAGAGAAAAGAGGAGGAAAGAAAGCGCAAGGAGGAAGAGCGCGAGCGGAAACGCCTCGAGGACGAGTCCAGGCGTGCTGCTGAAGAGGAAAGGCAACGCCTAGAAGAACTTCGAAAACAGCGACAAGCAGAAGAAGATCGGAAACGAAGAGAGGAGGAGGAACGGAAACAGCGCGAAGAGGAGGAGGCACGCGAACGCGAACGAGAGCGTGAGAGAGAGCGTGATCGGAAGAGAAGGGAAGAGGAAGAGGAGCAGAAGAAGAAAGAGGCTGCGGAGAGGAAACGAAGGGAACAAGAGGAGGAGGAAAGGAGAAGACTGGAGCATGAGGAGAAAGTCCGAAGAGAAAGGCTCGAACGGGAAGCGGCTGACGAAGCACGCCGTAAGCGCGAGGAAGAACGTCGCAAGCGCGAGGAAGAGGAGCGCCAGGAAAAGGAACGCAGGGAGAAGGCGTTGCGGGAAGAGGCGGAGCGAAAGCGTGTCGCTGCTCAGGAGGCGGAAGAACGACGAATTCGCCACGAGCAGGAGGTCATGCGCATCGCCAATCTACCTCCTGCGCTTCGTTGGCTGGAAGGCGCAGCAAACCCCAGGATTCCACAGATTGCTGAAAAGTTTAGCATCATGCAGGGAGTTCGGTACGACTGCATCGATCCAGGGGCAACTGGGACGCCAGAAGGTAGAGAGCAGTGGTTGCTCAACACGCAGATTGCGCTGCTGTTGGGAGAGAAGGACCTGCGGCTCTCAAAATGTCAGTTTTCACCGCACCGGATTGAATATTGCCCCCAAATGCTGACCTTTGGGTGTAGACAACTCATGGACAAGGATACCGGTATCAAAGATTGCCAAGCGCGTGCTTTGGCAACTTGAGTCGGATCGCTATGCGCTGACATCTCCGAACCTTTACGACCTCGGCAAAGAGCTCCCTGGATACTACGGCACTGACGACACGGATAGCATCGTCTACCGTGTGACGCAAAAGCTCCGAAGTGCTGCCTGGGAGAAGTTTGCTGCTTTGGAAATGTTCTTCGTCAAGGTATGCTTCAGTCAGATTTCCACGCGTCATACGATATGGCGTATCAGCTAACATTTCTCACAGGCCTCGGACTTTTTGCGTATCATCCCTACGATGCCTCACCTGCGGGACATTCGGCTTGTTATGGCCTATCGCGAGCTTCCGGAGAATGAAACGTACTTCAGCAACTTCCGACCCTTGGAAAAGTGGAAGAATGACCCGGATGCGGGCCGAAATCATGGCTTTGCACCCGGCAGTAAATACTTTGTCAACGGCCAGTTCATCTGGGAGGAGAGGCCGAAGGTCGGTATGGTCAGCAAGATGCCTTTCGAGGAAGAGAGGGTTCCCCGCCGCGGCCTGGCACCTGTGAGGCCAGATGATCCAGAGTACGCCGAACTCTGCAGAAAGCAAGGGCTTGGGCATTTGTTGGGCGAGGCCGAAGGCTCGCACCTCTTGTCCAACGGTCACCGGTCAGCATCGCCCATGAGCACGACCTCGTCTTCAAACCGCGTGAATGGAATCACATCGCCGAGGGCTAGGACTGTCAACGGGCACGCGCATGGGCATCACCCAATATCGCCATCATCGGAGACTGGACCCGCGCAAGCTCGTCCGCTGCTTAATGGCCATCATGGAATGCTTAGCGGCGACGAAGAGGATTGATGGGTTACGATGTGTGTCAAGGGTCGTTACGATGTCAAGATCTACTGGGTTGTCAGGGATGAAATCAACTACGAATGCGTTACGCTCAAATCTGAGAGCTTCGCTGGTTTGTGTATTGAGCGAGGTTAACCAATGGGACAGGTCATGGGGAAGAAGTCCAGCGGTCAATGTCAAGCAGATCACATGGGTTGTGTGGAAAAGGATGAAGCGATGGAGTGTGAGGGGTCATGTCATGTCGACCCAACTTTGGCAGGTACCTTTAGCGTTCATGTTACGGTATTATCATGCTATCGTATACAAACACAGTCAGACAGCCTTTGTCAGGTTTTGAAAGCTGTAAATGCGGACGTCAGTCGGCACGTAGTCCAAGCCATCATCACTCGATGAATCCGGACTGAAAGGGGGTATCGAAGTCATAAAGCATCGAATTTCGAATGAACGGTGGTATGAATGGGATGGAGTTGTGGCGAATAGCTGTTTGTTTGGTCAGTGTTTGTTGGGTGGTTTTGGATTATTGTGGCTTAACGTTATCCAATGATGGAAAGGAAACAGACGGGCAAAGTGTGAGCGTTGATGTCTGTTGTATCGTGTACATATCAATAAGAGAAGAGTGACAGAAACCACCATGCGAGCGAAGGGTGAATTATGCGGAGATGCTTTGCCACACTGTATGAAGTGGAAACAGCCCCGGGCGGAGAGCTCCCGTCCCGTCGAGAAAGGGACGGCGTACCGAGGGTCAGCCCGGTGGTATGTGTACTTGTACACGGTCGGGTACGGAGGTTCGGGGGAAGGAAACGCGGGGGCCAAGCCCGGCCGCCCGGGGTGTTAAAGGAACTTGGAGCTTCCGTGGGCCTGTGTGAGCACTGAGCAGGGCCGCCCGCGCTGCGGCGATTTTACTGCATCGGCGCGGCGCTGAAACCATGAAATTTGCCCCACCGTCAAAATTCCCAAGAAACAATCAAGACAATCATCAACTTGGAAAACAACCGCGCTCTGTCCTGCCACGACTGAGCAACCCTAGTCGCCCACCCATAGTACAGATACGCCATCGCGTGAGAACTAGCAATCATGTCGACCACGGTGGACAAGGTACGTATATTGCCCCTTCGCATTCCCCGTTAGAGAACATGTTGGAACAGGGAACTGACCGTGTATGCGCTCGCCGCGCCATGACAGATCAAAGAGATCGAGGCCGAAGTGAGTCTTTACTGCCCCCGATAGCCCCCAATATTCGAATTCCCCGAGCCCCGATACCACACGACACCCCGAGATAGAATGAGAGGTTGGAAAGGCCAGAGACCAAGATGTGCTGGCTACGGCGACACAGATGCAGGCAGACAAAGAGGCTGTTCAGAAGCCCTGACACTGGAGCTGGAGGAGCGCGACTTGGACGATGAGATACTACCAACGAATTGCCCCCTCGAAGATGAACGAAACGACGCAACAAGGACGAATCCGGCTAACGACGTGTTTTCTTCCCCTTCGATAGATGGCCCGAACTCAAAAGAACAAGGCGACATCCTACCATATCGGACAGCTGAAGGCCAAGCTCGCCAAGCTCAAGCGTGAGCTGCTCACGCCCTCGGGCGGCGGCGGCGGCGGTGGCGGTGCTGGTTTCGACGTCGCCAGAACCGGTGTGGCCTCGATCGGTTTCATCGGCTTCCCCTCGGTCGGAAAGAGTACGCTGATGAGCAGACTGACGGGCCAGCACTCTGAGGCGGCCGCGTACGAGTTCACCACGCTTACGAGTGTGCCGGGTCAGGTTACTTATAACGGTGGGTAGCCCGTTTTCTTCTTCTCCGGAGCGTCGAGCAAGTTCAGCAAGTTCCAGACTGAACTGACATGTTACATACATACAGGTGCCCCCCTACAAATCATTGATTTGCCCGGTATCATCGAGGGCGCCAAGGACGGCCGTGGTCGTGGTCGTCAGGTCATCGCCGTCGCCAAGACGTGCCATCTCATCTTTATCGTGCTGGACGTCAATAAGCCGCTGACGGACAAGCGCGTCATCGAGGCCGAACTGGAAGGCTTCGGCATCCGCATCAACAAGGAGCCGCCCAACATCACGTTCAAGAAGAAGGACAAGGGCGGCCTGAACATCACCAGCACGGTACCCCTCACGCATATCGATAACGACGAGATCCGCGCCGTCATGAGCGAGTACAAGATCTCGTCCGCCGACATCGCCATCCGCTGCGACGCCACTATTGATGATTTGATCGACGTGCTCGAGGCCAAGTCGCGCTCCTACATCCCTGTTATCTACGTCCTCAACAAGATCGACGCCATCAGCATCGAGGAGCTCGACCTGCTGTACCGTATTCCCAACTCGGTGCCTATCAGCTCCGAGCACGGCTGGAACATTGACGAGTTGATGGAGGCCATGTGGGAGAAGCTTAAGCTCGTGCGCGTGTATACAAAGCCGAAGGGCAAGATGCCGGATTATTCGGCTCCCGTTGTGTTGAGGAGCAACAGGTGCACGGTTGAGGATTTCGTAAGTTTTTTTTAGTTTTTTTTTTTTTTTCCTTTTTTTCATGCACCTGGTTGGGTGAAAGAAAGGTTCGGGGTGAGAATGAGGCTGGCTAACAGTTGATGAACCACAGTGTAACACTATCCACAAGACTATCGTGGATCAGTTCAAGGTTGCTATTGTTTACGGCAAGTCCGTCAAGCATCAGCCTCAGCGTGTTGGTCTCAGCCACGAGTTGGCTGATGAAGATATCGGTATGTCCTTGGTTGCTTTTCCGCTGGAAGGGTTTTGACTAACGGATGAAAACAGTCACCATCGTTAAGCGATAAAGGCTTTGCGTGGAGAGTATTCTTAACGATGTGTTGTGGGTTTTACGAGACGAGACACTCACATTACGGACGGTGGCCCGGGTAACGCACGTACACTGATACCTGATCGACGACACAGCTTCGAGCCGAACTCAGACTGTATGTGGGCTCGATCGCTTGCTATGACGCACGGTATGGTAAGTATAAACCAAGGGGTTGAGAGAAGGAGCTTACTCGGTCTTTGTGTGCCGAACGGGAAGCCAAATTGCTTCTTCTTCCACCATTATACGCGCGGTTGTCCATTGACACAAATTGTGGACCATGTGAAGAGACCTGAGGCTGGTGAAAGTGTCAAAAGGAGGGGAAGGGGTCCAAAAAGGAATGAAGGGATCAAAAAGGCTTCTATATAGGGTATAGGGTAGGATCAGATCTAAAGAGCCAAGATCACGACGGTAATGAAATCACATATATACCAACTTTCTTGAAGGTTGAGAGAATCCTGTGTTAGACTGGTTCCTTGGTGTTGGCTACAGCCGGGCCCAGGAGATCACTGTCAGGCTTCCGTCGATCATGGGGGGTGGGAGATGCCATAGGCAAAACTTGAATAGCGACAAGGGCTGACTGTATGAAGAAGAGTGACAGCGGACCACCATCACGTTCGAAGTGCTTGGTGGTTAAGGGTTGAGGCGATATAACCACTATGTACAACTTCCAGTCAACCAGCCTCTTCCGTACCCCTCGTCCAACTGGCGGCCATGCGTACAATAGCATTAACTCGCCTCGTGCGATGTTATGCATGTGAATGGGAGAATTGAATCGCAGCCCTTTATATACCACATCTCTACCATTACCCTTCTCCTTTTCCTTTTTCACTCACTTCCCATACCCGTTCTCAATGCGTTACTTGACTAACGCAAAATTTTCCTGTCTCTATCAGGTTACCTTCGTGGTTCTGAGTGACTAAAGTTCGCCCGAAACAAACCAATGGGCAGGACGGAGGACGTTTATAATTACCTAACCTCCGCAAAACAGTTGCTACCGGACGTGCTCAGGTGGCTAATGTGCCGGATAAATTTACACACCTACCCTTTGTGCTGTATTCGTGCCCATAAGTTGGTGTAACTTGGTTGTTTTTGATATCACCACCCTCTGGTCGTCATAAGGCTGGCGGGGACCGGGAAGTGAGAGGTTTCGAGAAGTCAATGAGAAACCGAGGTCTAAACATCTCTAAAAGCCTGCTGATAGGTTTGGGGAGAGAGTTTAGAATACGGATTCTCTAACGAACAAGTTGAAAGCAGATTTTCCGTTACCTTCTCGACGGCTTATAGACCGGTTTGACACATGTTTGTATCCGATTCTCACCCGGATATCGATTCAAACCCGAGAATGGGTTGACAACTGGTTCGCATTAGGTTATTGAGAGGTCGGATAGGATCGTATGTACGTCGGTTGGTATTAAGTACATTTAGCTAGAGATTCTCAAGCCGACACTCCAACGTCTAGCGTTATACTGTCATTCTCTCGAGTGACTATTCCTCCTCGAAATGATCCCAAGATTTATGTGTCCAGTCCGATCTTCCACTTTAATTCCATCTCATCGACAAAACTCAGTTCGTGACATTCAAACCTACCTCCCCGTTTCCTCTATACTCGATGTTCTCTTCCGAGTTCATCAACATCCGTACTGGGAGAGGGGGGGTCTTACGAACTATTCGCGAACGGTCTTTTGATAGCTTGGTATTTGGTGACCTGTACTTAGAGCTCTCGACTTTTTTTTTTTTTTTTTTTTTTTTTAAAATATTCGAATGAACCAACGTTTCGCTTTTGGGACATTTGGTGGCTATTTGACCCTTAGTTTACAGCCTTTTGACCATCTGGATATCTCAAACGTTTGGAAATCCAGACCTTTCGTAGGGCGGGACAATCGATTGATAGTAGATTGGCAACCGAAACCAGTTAGACATCGGGGGTTCTCGAGGTATCTAAGTACAGATCGTAAAACCCCCCTCCTCCCAGTACGGATTCATTTCGATCCCAGTCTCTTTCTCGCCCCCAACCCAACTCCAAGCACAATTCCTCCCTCTCACCGCTCCTTCCCTCTCAACTCCGAGTCGACTTGATCTGTAGCTTCCCGTCATGGTACAGGCATCTCTTTCCTTGCAGGTATTCACGCACTTTCCCTGTCCTCTCAGTACGTCAAACGTACCTTCCACTCAAGGGCATCGGTGGGCACCTGTTTCCTAGATATGTGAAAATGCTTAGACAAAAGGCAAGAACTACCGCCTTTGACACGGACTGGACTTCCCCCACCTTCCCTGAGTGTCACAACAGCGCCTACTCTATCAACTCAAGTCACATGCTTATCTCCTCTCACTCGCTCTTGCCATATGATCAGCCTGGGGTGAATCATAAGTGCAGGGTGCGTGCAATTAGCTTGGTGGGGGACGAAAATCCTCGTCCTCTTTTCCCCAAGTCTTCATCGGGGTATGAGAGAAAGCGAGGGAGCCGGACTCGGTACCCGGACTGCGCAACGTGTTGTATATTATTGGACGTTGTCATCAAGGCTCGGTCGACAGAAAGGAAGGTCCACACTGTTTACTTCTCTTGATGCCCGCCGTGTGTTTGTGGCATGCCATTCGTGTTTAGATGGGTGTCAATGAGAGAGTGTCTACACTACATTTCATGCCCTCCGGTCTATGTAAGATGCGATGTTCGACGTTAAGGTCTTAGCATTTGACCGGTTTTAGACCCCAGATGCATGTCTGAGTAATTTTACCGTGGAGTTTGGTAGTTATTACCCGGTGACGATGATGTTGCCTGTTGTTGTTTTTGTTCTTGCGCCTTGCTGCGGTATCCCAACTTGCTGTACGCCCACTCACATGTCTGAGAAGTTCTCTCTCCTGGTAAAGTAATCCAAGGGAAGAACTAACAGGTTTCCCATCTCTGAATGAAGGTCAAGTGAGGGTAAATGGCGCTGATACTAAGTCGGAACCGTGTTCCCCTTAAGCTATGGCGTGGATTCTTCTCTTCCATTATACCCCACTGCACACTGGATCTCCCATGACATGCATTGCGAGCGGAAACATCACCATGTACCACTTCCCTCACTTCTGTTTTCCAGTATGCTGAATAGAGGCATCTACTTATACATTTCTACGCCACTATAGACTTCTATGCCTAATGATGAAGATACTGGACTTATCGTACCTAACGATAAAAACCAATTTACTGCCCTGCTATTACGCCTCAACTTGTTCAGTTTTATCTCAGTTTTGGGTTTGTTTAGACTTCCATGCAATCAAGCCTTTGCTGAACAAGACCGTGGTGTTTGCCTCCACTCCTTGGGCGTCTCACAACCTCAAACCAATATGTTGTTTTCGATGTCCCATGACCAGTTGAGAGTGATGTTTCAATTGTCTATACGATGAAAAAATGGTTTACAGGCCAAACCAAGCAAACACCTCCACGCAAAGCAAAAAAAAACCCCAAAAAAAAAAAAAAAACCGGGGTTATCGATGAAGTAAAACTTATCTCTACCTGATTGGCATATCAACCACTCAACCACTCGGGCTCATCAACCTCAAGGCATCAGTCATCCTCAAATCATGAATGACACTCACTGACTGACACTGTAACCCTCTGTCTACCTCTATCCTTGGACCAACACCCAGACCTAAAGAAAATGACTGTCAAGCTGCAATCTTCTCATGTCTCAGATTGTCAGATCCGTCCCATCTCATCTCAATCAGCTCTCGTATTGTAGCAAATTGATTGACCATGACCCAGACCACAGAACTCCACCCCCAACTTCCCGAACTCCCAGGGCACTCGGCAAGCGAGTATCACCCCAGTGTCATTGTCTCATCATCTCATTTCCTCACGTAGGAATGGGTGTTCTTGTTCTCGTTAGAAGTATCAATGTCGATAACCGAACGGCATATGAGTGGAAGGTACCCGACTTGGGCCCTGGGTTCCTGTTGGCTTTTCTCGAGCTTACTCAACTTAACCTCTCTCTAACTCGTTTTGTTGGTAGTCTGTAAGCAACAAAAACGCTTGTATATCTGTCATGTACAGAGAGGAGACTAAACTGCCGAAAAGGGGTATGTAATACGCATTGTGTATGTGTCTGTCTCCTCCTACCGTATGTTGTGCGTGCATGTATAAAGGGGGTGGGTGGTGGTAGTAACTGTGACATCACTTCCCAGTTCCAGCCGCATTACAGATTTGTTCAGGGGTAAAAGGGGCAAGCGGAGAGAGAGGTACGTAAGGAGAAAGACCGATATCGCACGATTCAGAGTCATCAAGCGAACGAAACTGCGGCTAATAGTGCGCTGGCGCTACAGCTCGTCTCCGTTGGCCTGGAATTCAGACCAAGTCACTGTTACTTTGTCGGGTGTGGTGTGTTCCAACGAGGCGTATCCAGGGTAGTAGTGTATTTGCTCCCACCTATTGTCTTCAAAGTTCTGTAGTTGGACAGTACCATGCCCAGGTACGGTAGGGATATCGTCAAGTGTGGTGTGTAGAAGTGGTAAGCGGTAGGGAGTGAGTGAGTGGCCTCCGGATCTAAAGTGCATGCATGCGTTCGTACATGTAGTGAGGTAGTATGTGGGATGGCAGCACAGGGCAGGGCAGAACGGGGACGGGATAGGGGTATGTAAACAGTTTAGAGTTTCCTAGGAACAGACTGGCCTTGAGATCTGCGGCCACCTTTCCCTTCACTCCCACCCCCTATCCATGAATTCCATATGCACTCCGAACAACCCAAGAGCGAGGACTAACGCAAAGGATTGCGCTAACTAACTCCAGCAGCAGCATCCTAGGAAGGGGGACCGCTGCAACGGCTTGGTAGTTGCAGTTGGTAGAGCAAAAAGGTTCTGCAGCAGACCCAGGACGGTGGTGTCGGTACGCAGTTGAGGGAAGGGAAGGTAGGGAAGGTAGGGAAGAGGCCTGCTGTTTTCGCTGCTGGTAAGGCAAGATGGTCTCTGGTTGGGGTCTCCCAGGGTCAAAACGCATTGCAACGGCAACCCGGCAGATGAAGTCGCTTCCGCGGCGGCCGGCGCTTAACATCCAAGGCGCCGCTTGAGGGAAGCATCCGCGTATGACGGGTGTACATATGTCTGCAGTCCGTTAATCATCAGACATAGTGGAGTAGTTGAGGCCGATATCTGGACGTTTGGGCGCCATTGTCTTGCAGGCATGACGACGGAGGTGGTGCAGATGATCTGATCCCGAGGACAAAATCCTCAAAGTCTTTGTTCTTTGACGCAGGCCGGCGGCAGCTATGGGATAGGGCAAGCGTCCCGGGGAACCGAATTTTTTGCCGGCACAGCGCAAGGAAGCACCCGAGGGTTTGCGTGTGGGCGCCGTGCATGGTCCATCGGCTAGGACCCCACAAATGCTTCGCCATGCCGAATGGCGGTCCGGTCCAGCATCTTTCGGATAGACCTTGTGCCATGTATGGCGCTACCCGGTAACGTGATGATCAAGACGTGAGGGTTTCTTGCTTCATCACCACATCTCCGGCCCAGAGAGGACGCCAATGGGTCGCATGACGTTGAAGAGAAACCTCCATTGGGCCTTGTCTCGACACATTAGTGCGCTATTAGAACCATGAGAGATAAAGAGCGAGCGAATACCTTGTGAGAGACAACTGTGTCCAGTTAGTGAATGGTAGGGAAAGGACTATTCGACCCCACCTGTAAAAGGGAACCTCCACGCTCTTGAGAGCTATTTCAACGAAGACCGAATGATTGCGAGAGGAGTGGAAAAAGCATGCGATGCTGCTGACCACGCCCACACCCCTCTCCGACCTTTCAGAATGCTCCCCTTGCCGCCGAGGTACGTATGGTTCTTGAAGGGGTCGCCAAGACCCCGCAGAAAGCACTGCCTTATCCACGCGATAACGGCGCTTCAAATTTTGGGAAAGTCGTCCTTTTCTTTCTTGTCCACATTGACTCGTGACTCGCCCTGATCGACGTTCAGTTCCAGGGTCTAGAGAGGCGCTAGACGCGGCTGTCCCAAAAGCAGGAAAGCCGAAGCCGAGTTCGCAGTCCGGGGTCATATTTGCACCCGTGAGACACAAGCAGATAGTCAGAGAGAGTTATGAGGACCGAAAGCAGAGGTCCAGGCGAAGCTTGGCCCAAATTCCCCTTGAGAAGAGGAAGGCGAGGAAAAACTGAGGGCGTGGGGGAGAACCAAACCTTTGACAATAAGGTGGGCTTTTTAAAGGAGGCTCACATGCAGCATTTCGCTTTTTGCTACACATGAGGATGGGTTACTCCAGCACACGGAGTTCCCATGGAGTCCAGTGAGTGCTTGGTTCACCTCCCCATTGTTTTCTTTGCTGTGAGGGCGCAGGAGAGGCATGCTGCCGCTTTCAGGACCAAAGACACGGCTGTGGAGGCTCAACGACGAGACCATACAATTCTCTTGCTGCCCAGACACGAGAGTGGGGTCCAATTGGGCTCGAGGAGAGAGGATCACGGGCCCCATGAAGGATGCGGCAGTGTGAACGGCCAGGCCAATACGGCGTCATAAATTTGGAGGGATTTGCGCCGGCCCGTGTCGCTGCTGAAGCGAGCAAGTCTTCGGTTGTAGGTTCCGCTGTTGCATTGTGGCTCTTTTGCTGCTTGCGGGCTGGACGCTGCGTTTCGGCTTCGCATCAGAACCTCTTCCCATCACGTCGAACATGGTTTTTCCCTGTAACACGCCCGGTTGATGTTGCTGATCTGTCTTGATGGCTTTCTGCTACGCAGTACGTATGGCCTCGGCGGTTCAACCGTACATACACGTAGTACGGAGCCACATTATGAAGTCTTTAGTCTCTCGCCAATGTCAGATCCCGAGTGATCATACCCGTTGGTCCTGTCGCTCACCAGACTCCTACGCCGAAGGGCTGCCGGACTCTGGCTCTTAGAAAGAAGAAAATCGGCGCACGCCATTCGTCCTGATCTTCTGCACTAGGCTTGTTTCGGAAGCTTGATGCTGCGTCTTGAGCAGATCCTAGGCAGCTTTTCTTGTGGAATGGAGTTGTCAGGGATTGAGAGCGGCTGACCAGTGGGATGTTAGCCGTCGACACTTAATTCGCTTGGACCTTACCTTTTCTGCCCAATGGCGACAGGGGAGGGTCTGGCTGAAGTTGGAAGTATACCCAATGACGAATCCATACTGTATGTGGTTCTCCGCGATTGTTGGACGACTTCCCATCTCGACGACCGTCTCGAGATATCCGTTGGCCCTTCAACACGGCCGCACAAAGATGATGAAACTGCACCGCCTACAGCAACAAACGGTAAAAGCTAAAACCAGCAGCAGAAAGGACGACTGCGACTGCCAAGGCGGTCCGTAGCAAAGCCATGGAGCGGCCGCGACGACGACCTCGCTTGTTGGTAACCGGAGCGATGTGTGGGAGCGGTGCCATTCTGCCATCCTGCCATCCTGCCCATCCACATGGAGCCATGGACCACGGGCATGGACAGACGTGAAGGGATCGGAGGACTCAAGGAGAACCCCCGGAAGCCTCGGGATTTCGTTACGGTAACAACGCTGAATGTTACGTCGCTGGAGAACGCTTCCGCTTTGAGACGGGCCTTCTCTGGTTGCTCCCTTTCCATGTCGCGTTGGAGACTCTAGGCCATGGTATCTTGGAGCTTGGCGCGGCTTGAGCCCTTGAACTTGACGCGATCAGATATTGCATCTCGCGGCATCGTTTGTGAATGTTCAGTTGCGGGTTGTGGGCTCGTGTTGGACCTCGATATTAGATATTAGCCCCTGTCCCACATGACATGGGCCTCTCTTTTTTTTTTTTTATCCTTTTTTTTTATATTATCAACGATTGAGATATTGATATGCTCCTCCCCGTGGTGGCAGTGACTGACAATGACTGGCCGTTGACCAGCTTGAAGTCCTGAGTCCGGGGTCCTTGTCGACTGTCAATAATAATTATTGACTCTCCCCTCCGAGTTTCGTAGTTGGGGGCTCACGGCTGTCAGAATATCAAAATATCGTGGCGGCGGCGGTCCAATTCTTCCAACTTCAATGGCCTCTTCTTTTTTTCTTCTCCTTGCGCTATGCAATCTCTTGGAACCCGACGACACCAGCCATCGGGTGTTGGTATGCCTTTGTCCCGGAGGATTCCGCCCGGGGTGCCTGGAGAGTTAGTGTAGCATCCATAGCGTCGTTCAGAAAGAGAATGATCAACCCGAATGAGATTGAAAAGAGGAGAGTGATGGAGATGGAGACAAACTGGGGGAAGGGGCGTCGGGATCTCTGTGGGGAAATCATTTTGTTTCGTAGGATAATCAGCCATTGATATGGTAGTAGCCAGAAACACCTGCCGAAGGGAATTTCGAAAAGGCTTCAGTCGACTTGAACGCCTGAAGGACCGTGACGGGTAACTGCCAGTCTAATCTGGCAAGCACGATCCAATTGATGGCTCGATGGCTTGATCCAGGGACAGGTAAGGAAGGGACTCTGCGTATCCAAGCCGGGCTGGCAGTGTAGCTGGGAAAGAAGCTGGGAAGCTACGAGCTGCGGCCAGGGAGCTCCCGCTTTCTCCAGTTTCCAACTCTCCATTGACTGGCAGCCAGAGTGATTTCAGGAGCCAGGGGACGTCCATTAGATTGGACTCCAAAACTCAAAAGGAGCTTGGGCGCAGTCGGGTGGTAGCATTTGGGTCAATGAAAATGCCTGCTCATGGGCCGCCATTGGGTTTTGGCTGGTTTTGGCGGCGTGGGCGTTCAAATCCCAGCAATGCACGTTTTGCTTTTAAACTCATAACTGGGACGACCCCCTGCCGCAGCTGAACTCTCCTGACGTCTGCCATTGTTTTGAACACGCAGCAACTCCAAAGTGAGGTCCATGAAAAACAGTCTCTCGCTTGATGGGAATAATTGCGGGTTATGCAGCCAGCCGTCCATCCATCTGTCGCCGGCTGTGGTGTAAGTACCACTGCCTTGCCCAGGAGCCGTTGATGACGGCAAGCCTGAAGGTAAATAGGGCGGTAGGCAGTCCCAGGTAGAAGGAAAAAGGGTCAAAAAGGACTGCAATCAGCCGTTGTCATTCGGGTGCTGGTGGTGCGAAGTGAGACCCTTTCCACCTGCAAGCCTCAGATCCGACGCCCAATCCAGCCAAGAGCAGAAAAAGAGCAGGGCGTGTGGACGGTGTTCTTTGCCGTAGGATTGAACAATGTCATTGTTTCATCTGTTTAGACAAGACAAGCAGACAAGACAAGGGAAAACTCCGGCGTGCGACCTGTTCCGTCCACTCACTTCATGTCCATCAGCTGAACAAACCAACATTTCCACTAGGCAATTTCTTGCAAGCCTGACCTAGGTGACCCTAGACCCGCGGATTCGCACCCGCGCCTTGTCGATAGCCTTAACCCCGAAATGACTTGGAAACCGAATGCTTGCTGATGCTGACGAGCGGCATGCTTGTGGAAAAGATCAACGTCTCCCGGCGTCTCTAGCCTAGCGGCCGTCCGGCCACAGTGGAGTCGACAAGAATCCATTTCCGATCTCAACGTTGCGGACTGGAGGTTGCGGGTCAATTAGTCGAGAATTTGAGATTTTGTTGTCTTGGTCTGGGAGAGTTGGAGCAGATCCCATGACGAAAGCGAAAGATGAGATGCGATGCGATTAAAATGTTGCAGTCGACATTTCTGTACCTTACTTGGAGTCCCGTCTGTAGTCAGGAACCGCCCTATGAGAGAGCTTGGTCGTCCCTAACCTTTTGTTCCTGCTCGCTTTGACAAGGTACCAACGGGTGACCACGGGCCCTTTGAAGCGACCGCCTTTGTGCTGCGCAGCTTCGGGAGGCATGATGTACCTGCCAGTAAAAGAGGTACTGGCATCCATGCCTGCCGCTGCAGTGGCAGATGTCCCTGTACTCGTGCCCGCTCCACACTCACCAGACTCCACCCAACTCCCCACAACATCATGTCTCGGCGGTCCATCCTTGCTCAGCAGGGCAAGGCAGGCCAGTGCAGGCAGGAACGGCTCGAAGGTCGCAGTACAGTCCGCAGTCCGCAAAAGACATTTGGGCCTACCCGAGCTTCCATAACCACTTGTTACCACAACAGGCACGGGGCTGCAGCCGGGAATGGGATCCAGGCATCTACCTCTAGTGGTATCGAGTGGTATCGTCCATATGACATTACACCGTACACGCCGTACACGATCCAGAGAATCAGCCAAGCATCGTCGAGATGGCTCGTTCACGACTCTGATTCGCACCTCTGGAGCGCGACTTTAGTCGAGATTGTGGAGGTACTATCTGCACACGATGTCGCTTGTCCGTCGAGTGAGATTTGTGACAGCACGACAACGAGGTATGTTAGAAACGATCTTCTTCTCAAAGGTATAATTGTGTGGACCAAGTGGAAGTCAAAGTCATTATTCACGACGGATTGTCTCAGCGCCCTTGGCTGAACCCATTGGGGCCATTGAATACCACTGGAGCCATTGTGGTCGACGGTTCGCCTGTCAAAGCATCGAATGTCTTTGAATTTCTTTTTCTTGGTCCAGAATCCAGATTGTTCCCTCCCTTTCCCGCGCCGCCCTCTCCTTGTCAGTTGCTTCCATGCCGGTCTGGAAGAAACACACATCCTCTACCTACAATTACCGTAACGAGCCCGTATGACAATCGGTGTGGTAGTACGTAGTACCGGCCATCCAATGCTACTGACTTGCAAATTGCCCGTGCTGCCATGCGACTGCCTATTACAGACGTATGAGAGCTTTGACTTCCGGATGCCAACCTACCTAAATGATATGCCACTGGAAAGTACCTGGTACATCATGAGGATTGCTCTGGTGGACCGTGGTGGTGGTGCCTTCCACTTCCAATTTTCCTAGCACGCGGCCCTTTCCTTTCCACTCGGTCACCGCCGTGTCTCAGTTTTTTGAGGAATAGCTCAAGCTCAACCGAAAAACATTGGATCTTCCCGTCTTCTGGCCTCGTTCTTCTTCTGCTTCGCTTCACTGCAGCAGCTTCTGGCGCCCGGCCGCCTTCCATCCGGGCAGTTCCCGCCATCCCCGTCGAGGTTGTCTTCGTCTCTCCCGAGTCCGTCCGCGATTTGGCGTCTGGGCCTCACCGCAAGACGGGACCCAACCAAAGAATTTGTCAAGTGGTCGAGGCCGGCAGCTGGCAGATACCTCCAGAAATCTGTCTTTTTCTTCCCATGAAGCGTCAAAGAAGTCCAGGTCTACAAGTCAGTTCCAACACAAGCGCTACCTACTCCACTACCTACACTAAGCTCGGCAGACTAGCGGGAATTTCACGGCCCATGGTTGTCGACTCCCATTCGTCATGTGTGCTCGAAAAGGCAACTTGTTATCATTGTCGTTATTATTACTGAAACCCGCCTTCAACGATCATCTCCAGGGCCTCCAGGGCTTCAAGGGCTGCTCACGATAGGGCAAAGCCAGGCCCACGGCGTGTCTTGCTCGTGGTATTGGTATGGTGTCCATCGATGGGCCACTCTCTACAAGCCTCCGGTTGATGAGGTTACGTTTGGCTCTCTCCATCGGCCCTTGTCGCCCTTGTGGATAATAGTCTGGATTTGGCATGGTAAGGTATGGATGACTTTTTTTTTCAATGACCCCATGCCCCTGTCCATACCCATCATCTCTCTCTCCGTCTCTGCCCATGTCGAACCCGTCCCCGATGAGTCCCTCTCTCTCCCGTCCAATCTGGACATGGGGAGCAGGCTCGGACAAGACAAGCCTCGTTCTCTGCCGCAAAGCACCACCACTCAAGTACTCGACAGCCCTTTCTCATAGAGACAGGGTGGACTTCAGGTAGATGTGGTTTAGCACTGGAACTCTAGCAACCAACTGAACACTGACCCCATCAACGTTGCTAGTTCTCGGCTTCCTTCTACCTTTCTGCAATTTATCCCTCTTTGTTTTGTGGCCAGTACTTGCTGCTTGGCTCCTACGCTATCCGTAGCTCATGATTTCTGAGATTATATTTCTCCATATCCTCAACATCCTCACTCGAGCCATCGACACTGGAGAGATCCGTCCATGTCCATACGCTATCTAACCCACCCCCCTACCTGTCGTCGTCAAGCTCACACGGTACGATACACACCCCCCCCCCCCCCCCCCCCCCCCCCCCCCCCCCCTC